>JAJKFI010000034.1:198997-355402 GCA_029204185.1 Lerista edwardsae
CCCGGCGGGCGGGGAATCAGAGGCGAGGGGACGCTGCGTCTTCCCCCGCCTGATTCCCAGCCCGCCGGGAGTGCCTTTGCACTTTGAGTGCCTCAAAGTGCCAGCGGCAGCCGGGAACAGCCGGTAGCCAGGGCAGGGAAGCCGCCACTGCGCTCCCCCCCCAGCTGGGAGGCACGCCGGCGTCTCCCACCCTGGCTGCTGGTCGGGCACTTTAAAGTGCCCAACCGGCCAAACAAGGAGGCGGGGCACACCCCGCAATGTTGTGACGTCATGACATCATGACGTCACAACGTTGTGTGCGTTCCTGCACCTTTTTTTTAAAAAAAACAAAAAAAGCACTGCTTTTATCTGTTCTAACTCTCCCAACGCTCAATTTTAGAGGATGTTCCCTAGTTCTGGTATTGTGTGAGAGAAAACAGAAATCCCTCTATCCACTCTATCCATCCCATGCATAACTGTGTACATCTCAATCATGTTCCCCATCAGGTGCCTTTTTTCTAGACTGAAGAGTCCCCAATGCTGTAGCCTCTCCTTGTTAGGGAGGTGCCCCAGCCTTCTCTGGTTGCTCTCTTCTGCACTTTCTCTAGTTCTACCACATCCTTTTTGGCCCTCCCCTCACCCAATTCTGCCCCTTCCTGCCTTCCCCCATCTTAAAAGCCCCTCTGCCAGCTGGCAGAGAAATTTACCTCCAGCTGCTCCCACAGTGCTTCTTCTTGACACTGAGGCTCAGCTCCGACTAGCAGTGGCCTCCATGCCGGTGCTGTGTCACTAGCACCAATGGTAAAGTGCCCTATCAATAAAAGACACCCAGTGCCTGCAATATGAGTGTACCGCCAGTGCTGGGGAGTACAGGATTGAGTCTTAGAAAAGGTATTCCTCCTCTCATAAGAAGTTACCTGCTGTGACATATTCAAGCACCATCTATAAACAAAATGTTTTAAATTGAATTTTCCTTAGAGCCCAATCTTATCCTTCCCCTCCTCTTGCTGGTAAAAAGGTAAAGGTTTCCCCATGACCGAATGGTCTAGTCGTGACCAACTACAGGGGGTGGTGCTAATCTCTATTTCTAAGCCGAAGAGCCGGTGTTAGTCCGAGGACAAGTTTCTGTGGTCATGTGGCTATATGCCAAGGCGCATGGAACGCTGTAACCTTCCCACCGAAGTGGTACCTATTTATCTACTGGCATTTTTACGTGCTTTCAAACTGCTAGGTTGGCAGGAAAGGCCCCTTGCTGTTACAGCCACGAAAAAAACAACAGGTGTGCTGTATTCAGTAGGTGGGTAGATCAAAAGGCTTCGGCAGGGAAGAGGGTTTTAAATCCACTTACCACTGTGGATGCTTCCCAATTCACAAAGATCTCCTTGGACCTGTGCTAGCAATTTTGTTAGCATATGTCCAAGGTGAGAAAAGAGACTGGGAGACACTGAAAATGGAGGTTAGGATCTGGCACACACCACTGTTGCCATATCCACCTTCTCCCACTGCCTCTCTGCCCTATCGTGCCCACTCTCTACCTGGTTTTTCCCTCTCCCTGACCCTTCCCACCGTCCCCCATCCCCTTCACCTTCCTGTGGGTGGCTGGAGCTGTGGCAATGTGTGTGGGCAGTGCACTACTGAGCACACTGCTGGAAAGTGTTTTCTGTGCTTTTTTAGGAGTGGCACACAGCACAGTTCTGCTGCCAGCCAGAGCCCATAGGATTGGATTGTGAGTCATATGAAGATGTAATAAATTAAAAGTAAAGCATAAAATCTGTTCAGATTGCTTTCACTGAGGACACAATCCTATGCATGTTTACTTGGAAGTGAGTCCCATTATGTTCAATGGGGCTTACTTCCAGGAAAGTGGGTATAGGATTGCAGCCTGAGTGTCAGTCCCAGTTCTCTCATGAATCTTAAAGTGCTCATGGTTGTGAGTTTTTGCCTAATATTGCATTGTAATGCAAATTTAAAACCTACACTGGCCAAAACATTCATTCATATTAGGGATGCTTCTCTACACCTTTCTATTCCATATAAATAACACTGACAAGCTTGAAAGTAATGTAAATTTCATGAAAGTGCTCCCAGCAGGAAAAGCAATTTTGTGCCAACTTAGATCCACATGGTCAAAGAAGAGACGTGAAGGAACACATCCTGTAACTTGGATATCTAACTTATACATGGTAAACTGCACAGGCTGGCTGAGACAACTTAGGTAGTAGTGGTCTTGTGGCATACCTTGATGGGAACTTGAGGGTCAGAGGCCCAGCTTGTAGCATTAAGTTGGTTTATGTTCTACAATATCAACTAAAATGAAGGCAAAATCAACCCAAGCTACTAGATTGGCACTGTAATACTGTACATCACAGTGTTCACAGTGATGTCTTTATCTTTATCAGACTTTGTCTTTATCAACAGACTTTGTCTTTATCAACATTTCTGAAAAGGTTGGCAGCTATTCTTTTATTCTGTTGGTTTGTTCCTTTCCTAATTGCCCACTCCCTCCTAACCAGAGATTTCCTGTGTCAAGTCTCATATTAAATGCAGCAACTATAAATCTAGCTGCTAAACATCCCTGCTGTTGTCTCACACCATCATGGTAACATAAGAAGATTTAAATCATATGACTCACATTGTCCCTTCCCATGCTGGAATCAGAAATAGTGCATATAAGCCACTGAAGGAATGTGATTTGTTTTGGAGGGTTTTTGGGGTTTTTGGAGCTTCATGTGCTTCTCAAAGCAATAAGGGACCATACTGTAGAACTAGGCCTCAGATGGTGCTTAGGCCTGAAAAGGGCCAGGAAGAAGAACTTCAGCACAAAGTAACAACAAAACAAAAAGACAAGTTGGGAAAAACTGTTTCTTCCTGTGAGAGTGCCAGTGCCAAACATCAATTTAGTTTTTGCTTATTTAAAAATAGCTTTCTATTAATTCTTTTCCCTTACATTACATGAAGCAAAAGATGCCTCAGGCTATATCTCTAAAGTTTCTGAGACGCTTTTTGTTTGTGCTTCTTAGTTGTCACAATGATGACCAATTCTTGGCTTACATTTGCAAAAGGAAAAAACCGTAGCAACATTTTATACATTAAGTTAGTGTATCAAACTTTCATTTCAATGCCTGCATCTGCTGCTTCATTCTTTCTCTGCATATTTGAGATATGTATAGATCTGGTACATATAAAAGAGACACTATTTCAAAGAAGGGGAAAAAGCTCTCTTCCTAATAATTTGAAAAAAGCACTGTTTCAAGGAAACCAATCTGGCTCACAGTTTCTGTCTTCTTTGAAATCACAAGATAATCTGTTTTAATACTTATGTATTACACTGTAACACTTAGAAGAGTTTAGCGCAGCTTGGGGCACTGGAACAGTATGAAAAGCTGTAAAGCAATAAGCTGGCAGTCAGTAGTTTGACATAATTTTGCCACTTCATATTTGACTTTGGGTAAAATGGTAATGCAACACAGAACTGTAACTAGGGTGGAACCTGAGGAACAGCCGCTCCAGGTGCTGTGCTTAAAGGAGGCGAAGGATTGGCCCCAGGCTCCACCCTAGTTGCAGAGGTGACTGTCTTTACATTGCAAGCAGCATGAAGACAGCCACCTCCGGGCTTTCTCGAGAGAAGGAGGCTTGCCGCTTTGTGCATACCCAGTCTTCCAGGGAAATATGCAAGAAACTGCCTTCTGCCGCAAGCACAAAGGCAGTCTCCTTTGCACTCTCTCTGGAGGAGGAGGTGCTGCTCCTTTGCGCATACCCCCTCCTCCAGGGAGACACCTGAGGAAACTGTCTTTGCACTTCTGGCACAAAGGCAGGGGCTTTCCTCGAAGGAGGTGGTGCTCCCATTTCGTGTGCCCACCCCTCCTCTGCCGGGGGTGTCACTCCTCTGTCAGTGACTCCTCTGTCACTGCCGGGGGTGCAAATGGCAGAGTTGTGATGTTCTTTTCCCTCTCTCAAAACACCAGAACCAGGGGGCATCCACTAAAACTGAGGGTTGGGAGAGTTAAAACAGATAAAAGGAAGTACTTTTTTACCCAGCGGGTAGTTGATCTGTGGAACTCTTTGCCACAGGAGGTGGTGATGGCATCTGGTCTTGATGCCTTTAAGAGGGGATTGGACGAATTTCTGGAGGAAAGGTCCATTGTGGGCTATAGGCCATGATGGATTGTGCAACCTCCTTACAAAGGTGGTGGGCTACTGGTACCAGGTGCAAGGGAGTGGCAACAGGATGCAAGCATCTTGTTGTCTCATGCCTCCCTGGGGCACCTGGTGGGCCACCGTGAGATACAGGAAGCTGGAATAGATGGGCCTTTGGCCTGATCCAGCAGGGCTCTTCTTATGTTCTTATGTTCTTATAAAAATGTGAGTAGATAAATGTTTTCCTTCCCTGGGTAGTGCGCAGTGGCTCTGAAGGGGCTACTTGGAGCTGCACTGCTGAATTTGGTGGAGCAACTCCAAGCGGCCAAACCAGGGCCACTTAGGCTGAGCCAAAGGTCAGATCCTGTCTCCACTTCCCTCCCTGGGTTGGCCCTACAGGCCCGCCTGTTCTCTGCCTTCCCTCCGCCCCATTCTGCCCTTTCCCCTACCTGGAGTCCCTGTGCCAGCCTTGCAAGGCTGGCCTTACCTTCGGTCCCAGGCAACCCAACACAGAGGTTAATGCGCTGGCCTAACACCCTCCAAAATGTTGTGAATGCACTTTTCGGCACGTTTGCAACACTTGTAGACCAGCAGAAGCAACATGTGCCGACCTAGAGCGCAGTTTGGATTGCCCTCTCTCAGATTTATTACCAGTGTGGTGGGTAGTCACAGTACTGCACTTGTTGCAGGAAGAGCTTGGTTCAAATTCTTACTCAGTTTGAAGACTTCAAATAGGATTACCAAGTGGCCAAAACTTCATTTTCCAGGCTAGCTGCTAGAACTAGTGACTGCAGAAAAACATAAGTATTGTGCATTCAACATTTTTATTAGTTAATGTAAAAATGTCTACATATTTTTTTTTAAAAAGTATCTATCCATGCTCAAAGGCACTTCTGCTTAGGCTACATAAAGAATTTTATTTATTAAAATAAATACATTATAATTATTTATTAAAAGGAGAAGGCAATTGCTTATCATTAGAAGCATTCTGGTTAGCATTCTAGAATTTTGAAAATACCCCCTGCCAGGCTGGACTTAGCTGATGTCAGTTCCCAGAGGAAACAGCGTGGCATGTTGTAATATAGCTAACGGTTTATTAATGGTTACACCATGAAGGCTCAAATGGCCCAAGGCATACACAGAACACACATGGGGGCCCAATGCAGAATAGGGAAGCTGGCTATCTAGTTCTGACTAGCCCATCCCTTGCCCTGGATCCTTGGGTTCGCGTCTCTGATGGTCCATGTCTGGCCCCTGACTGCCTAACTGTTGGTCTCTCACTGCACAATTCAACTCCCCTTGCCCCCCCCTTTCTGGGCTGTGAGGCACTCTGCCCTTCCCCCCTCCCAACCAGAGGTTCAAAGCCTTTGGTATCCTTCGGGGCTGACCTTGGCCAGCAAAGCAGCTCCATTCCTGGAGGCACTTATCTCTGCTCCTGGCCATTGAGCCAAGACAAAACACTCTCCAGTGAGCTGGTTCCCACCAGCTGGGCATGGGATGGAGGAGGGGGAGCTGGGCCTGCACAGGTGAAATGGAGTCAGGCCCAGCTTACCTTCCTGGGATCATGACAGTGTCTTTGGTGCCTATTGCTCCCAGGGCCCCTGTGGGAGTACCAGCGTGGCCCTGTGGGGACCTCCAAATCTGCAGCTGGCCAGGGGTCCTGTGGGTGCAGAGAGGAGACATAAGAACATAATGAGGAGCCCTGCTGGATCAGGCCAAAGGCCCATCTAGTCTAGCTTCCTGTATCTCACGGCGGCCCACCAGGTGCCCCAGGGAGGCATGAGACAACAAGATGCTTGCATCCTGTTGCCACTCCCTTGCACCTGGTACCAGTAGCCCAGGTTGCACAATCCATCATGGCCTATAGCCCACGATGGACCTTTCCTCCAGAAATCCGTCCAATCCCCTCTTAAAGGCATCAAGACCAGATGCCATCACCACCTCCTGTGGCAAAGAGTTCCACAGATCAACTACCCGCTGGGTAAAAAAGTACTTCCTTTTATCTGTTTTAACTCTCCCAACCCTCAGTTTTAGTGGATGCCCCCTGGTTCTGGTGTTTTGAGAGAGGGAAAAGAACATCCCTCTATCAACTTTATCCCTTCCATGCATAATTTTGTATGTCTCAATCATGTCCCCCCTCAGGCGCCTTTTTTCTAGACTGAAGAGGCCCAAACACTGCAGTCTTTCTTCATAAGGGAGGTGCCTGAGCCCCGTAATCATTTTTGTTGCTCTCTTCTGCACCTTTTCCAGCTCCACTATGTCCTTTTTGAGATGTGGTGACCAGAACTGGACACAATATTCCAGGTGCGGCCTTACCATTGATTTGTACAATGGCATGATAATATTGGCTGTTTTATTCTCAACCCCTTTTTTAATGACCCCAAGCATGGAATTGGCCTTCTTAAGTGCTACCGCACACTGGGTCGATACCTTCATTGAATTGTCCACTAACACCCCAATATTTCTCTCCTGAGCTGTCACAGATAGCTCAGAACCCATTAGCCTATAGGTGAAGTTTTGGTTTTTTGCCCCAATGTGCATCACTTTACACTTGTCTATGTTGAAATGCATCTGCCATTTGGCTGCCTATTCCCCCAACTTGGAGAGATCCTTCTGGAGCGCTTCACAATCCTTTCTGGTTTTCACCACCTGGAAAAATTTTGTGTCATCTGCAAACTTGGCCACCTCGCTGCTTATCCCTGTCTCCAGGTCATTTATGAATAAGTTTAAAAGCACCGGCCCCAAGACAGATCCCTGGGGCACTCCACTTTTCACCTCTCTCCATTGTGAAAATTGCCCATTGACCCCCACTCTCTGTTTCCTGGCCCTCAACCAATTCTGGATCCATAAGAGGACCTGCCATCTTATTCCGACTGTGAAGTTTCTTCAGCAGCCTTTGGTGGGGACTGTGTCAAACGCCTTCTGAAAATCCAGGTATATGATATCCACAGGTTCACCCACATCCACGTGCCTGTTGACCTTTTCAAAGAATTCTAAAAGGTTCGTGAGGCAAGATTTACCCTTACAGAAGCCATACTGACTTTCCTTTAGTAGTACTTGTTCCTCTACATGTTTTAGGATTTTATCTTTGATGAGGCTTTCCACCATCTTACCCGGAACAGACGTTAGGCTGACCGGCCTGTAGTTTCCAGGGTCCCCCCTTCTCCCTTTTTTAAAGATTGGCGTGACATTGGCTATCCTCCAATCCTCTGGTACCGTGGCCGTTTGAAGGGACAAGTTGCATACTTTAGTTAAGAGATCAGCAACTTCGTTCTTTAGTTCCTTAATAACTCTTGAGTGTATACCATCTGGGCCTGGTGACTTATTTATATGTAGTTTATCAATTTGATCTAAAACATCTTCTTTATTAACCATTATCTGCTTTAATTCCTTCGTTAGGAAGGGCTGTTCGGGCTGTGGTATCTGCCCAAGTTCTTCGGCTGTGAAGACGGACGCAAATAATTCATTTAATTTGTCTGCGATCTCCAAGTCCCCTTTTATCTCCTCTTTCCCTCCCTCATCATCCAGCGGGCCAACCGCCTCCCTGGCAGGTTTCCTGCTTCTAACGTATTTGAAGAAGCTTTTATGATTCCCCTTTATGTTGCTAGCCGTGTATTCCTCAAACGCTTTCTTGGCCTCCAGTTAAGACCAGTTAAGGAAGGCTGCGGCCCTGACCAGGGGCTGTGCTGAGGGTGTGAAGGGGGATGCCATTGCACCGGGCAGCAGGCTGGGGGGGAGGGCTATGAGCTGTGCCTGCTGCTGGTGGCCAGAATGGTGCAGCCCCTCGTAGGCTCACAGCATACCATCACGTTACATATTGATGGGATGGTAGTGTAATGCAGACTGCAACGGAAGGGGCCGGGAGTGCCACGTGTGCAGTCCACCCAACGTCATGGCCAGAGCGAAGCAGGGATGGCAAACCCACAACTGTGCTGCCGCATCCTGGTGCGAGATCACCTCTGGGGTGGCATGCAGTCACGGATCAGGGGGGGTGCAGGGATTGAACTGTGTGGAGTCCAGGCGCTTTTTGGCCTGCCCGCTCACCTGTGCTCCTGGAACGCTCCGAAATGGAGCTCTTCTGGGCACAGGGAGGCGTGGCGGGGAGACACACAGGGGCAGGGCGACGTGCCGGGTGTGTGGTTTCGTCGCCTTGCCATGTGGTGCGCTCCCTGCCTGGACCGCCTCTGGTGGCATGGTGCCCAATGCCATGGGCCGCCCCCCATCGACTATGCTTCTGCCCCTGGCACCCTGCCTGCCCCTCCCTGCTCACCCCGCAGCAGCTGCACCCTCACCCAGGGCCCTAGGTGAAGTACTCCATGGCCACATGGTCCTGGATCACCATCCCCTTGGGTCCTGCTGCAGCCGATGTGGGGGTTCCCCAGCCACTGGTGGAACGTCCATGGGGTCGTGGCCCTCCTCCGGTTCAAGTACCGGGTCCTCTGGCGCATGCACAGGTTGTGCAGCATGACACAGGCCACAAAGATCTTGGCTTCCGACTCTGGCGTCTGTATCAGGCGGCCCCCTGACAGCTGCAGGCAGCGGAACTGCATCTCCAGCAGCCCAAAGGCTCGCTCAAGCCAGCCAGGTCCTTCGGTGTGCCACGTTGTAGCAGGCCCTGCACCCTGGCTCGTCCACGGGATACGGGGTGAGGAGGTACGGGTGCGGGGGATAGCCTGGGGGTGGAGGAGGTGTGGCAGCGGGCAGCAGGGCAGCCCCCCCCGCCCACACCCTGGGCCCCTACTTACCCAGGAGCCAGCTCTTACCCTCAGGCCACATGGTCAGTGCCAGCCGGAGGCCGGAGCCATCAAACATCTGGGCGTCGTGGGACGCTGCCAGGGAACAAAGCCATGACACTGGTGAAGAGCCCCTGGGCATCGCAGGTGGCCTGTATGTTCAGCGAGTGCTGGTGGTGTCGGTTCCTGTAGAGTCCTGGCGCCCTAGCTGGGGGGAGGATGCCCTCATGGGTGGCATCCACTGCCCCGATGACATTGGGGAACCCAGGCACAGCATAGAAGGCCTCCCGCAGTGGGGAAGACAATGATCTCAGGGTGGTGGTGGAGCATGGCCTCCAGGAACGCATCCACACACTGGCTGGCAGAGGACTGGGAGGTAGCATGCCGATGGCAATGTCCTCCTGGAAGCTCCCTGTGGCCAGGTAGTGCAGGCCCATCAGGACCTTCTGGAGGGGGGGATATTTCTCCCAGAGGCCACCCGGGGCTGCAGTTGGGGCCCCAGGAACTGGCACAGCTCCTCCCTCTATCCCATCCAGCCGGTAGGCTTGGATGCAGGTGGCGTTGTCCCCAGGTGACTGGTTGACCCTGGGCAGCCAGTGACGGCGGGGGAGGGGCACTGCCGCCTCCTCCACTGCTTCTTCACGTACCACTCCAGGATGGGGAGATATGACTGCAGGACGTGGATGAAGGGCAGCAGGGACACCTAGGGCAGGATCACTGTGCCAGGAGGGAGCCCGCGCCAGTGACCTGCAGGCAGGGCCGGTTCTAGGAGAGGCAGGGCCTAATGTGGGGCATTCCCGTGGGGCCCCCCACTCACCAATTTAATACCTAACATGTGGCTGGTAAGTTACAGGGCAGCTGGTGGGCTGCCTTGTTAATCACAAGTTTGTCTTTTGTTGATCACGAGTGAGAGAGCCACCAGAAACTCTCTGGCTCCTGGGCCCTGACTGCTGTTGAAGGAGACACTGCAGTGTGTTTACTCCCCCTCTCCTGCCGCTCCAATCAGTAGAGTTTAAAAGGTGCAAAGCAATCAGACATTAACTAGCCAGCATAAGTTGGCCCTGCAAGGAGGGGAGAGTGAAGTGTCACTGTCGTGAGTACAATTGGCAACCAAGTCTTACCAAACACATTTTACATTCTTTGTCTAAGGCAGTAAGACAATCACATACAGAAGATTGAAAAGAAGAAGCATGAGGGCAAAAGCTGTTTCAGAACTTTCAACACTACTATCCTATCCACGCAATCCTCATTTTACTTTGAAGGGACTTACTTCTGAGTGGACACACATCCTACCTTAAGCAGGGTGAGGTGGTGTATAGGAAAAGGTGGGAGATACCCAGTGGTGTCATTCAAATGATTTAGGAACAGGAACTCACTTTTGATTGGCACTTGTCGGGAACCCGGAACCAGCCATGGAGCCCGCTAGGATCCGGAACGCCCGTTCTAGTCCGTTCCCCCTGAATGACATCACTGGAGATACCCCAAGGAGATAGGGAATGGTATCAGCAATGGCCCCTTGTCCAGATTAGCCAGGGATTACAAGTTTAACCCCAAAGGTCTCTGCAAGCCTCGGGAGCACAGCTGTAGGCTGATGAGGCCCCTGGCTATGAAGGGAGGCCAGCACAGGTACAGATGGGTGTGGCTGATGAATTAAAGCCTGCCCACTGATCGGCTGGCCTCAGTATAAAGGTGGAGGTAGGAACTGCAGTCAAGTACCCTGGATAGGTGCTAGAGGATGGCACCAGGTAGGTGCTGGATGGATTAAGAAAGGAAGGGTGATTAGGACCTGGGTAGATGCTGGACAGAAGCACCAGGTAGGTTGCTGAAGGGGAGGACCTGGGAAGGTACTGGAGAAGGACCTGGGAAAGTGCTGGAGGAGGGTACCAAGTAGGTGCTGGATGGATAGACGGACAGATTGCTGTACTGACGGAGTGCTGGCTGGACTGCCTGCCTGTAGGATGGACTGAGGGACTGGCTGAAGGACTAGATAAGGTAAGGTTATTGTGGGGAATAACCATTGGGAATTGTTGTATATTTGCCATGCCCCTAGAGCCACCAAGTGGAGGAGGCAGTTATGGCTTAGACAAGCTGACTGCCTATTGTTTGTTGGTGGGGTTTGTTGGTGCTAGACTAAGGGTAGTTTGGATCTAAGCCAGTGATGACGGCAGTCTGGAGGAGGCTGGCCAGCTGGTGATCCCAAGCAAAGCTGCTGGAAGAGAGGAGGCCCAGTGGGTGACTGAACCCCCCCCTCTTGTCTATCTCTGAGGCTGCTGTGGAGCGGAAACTAGTTAGCCCAGTATGGGCATTTGGGCCCTTGGGGAGGCCCAGCAGGGAATTTGGCAGAACAGGTGGCTGATATCAGACAGCCAAAAACAAAAAACACCCCACTTTTAAACTACTGCTAAGAGAACACACTCTCTATATTCACTCCATTGCTGACCCCCTGTCTCCTAAAGACTTCTCACTAGCACCTGGTACTTTATAAGATGTGCAGATACTGTCAGCCCAATCCTATACATGTCTACTCAGAAGTAAGTTCCATAGTGCTTACCAGAGGCGGTTCTAAACAAAACTGCACCCATGGCAGGGAATGAAATTGCGCCCCCCTGCAACGTCATGACATCACGACGTTGTGGGGTATGGCTTCCCCTGGCTGCCGGGCGGGCACTTTAAACCCCCGGCCCAAAGGGTACAGCGGCCGCTTCCCTGCCCTGCCTGCCGGGTCGGGCGGGCACTTTAAAGTGCTTGCGCGGCGGCGGCGGCGGAGAGGAACAGCCGGAGCACTCCCCGGCTCAGCGGGCGCAGCGGCCGCTTCCCTGCCCTGGCTGCCAGTTGGCTGGGCACTTTAAAGTGCTCGTGTGGCGGCCTGGAGGGGTGCGGCGGCCTGGACAGTTGTGGGGGTTGGATGAGCGCCATTTTGGGGGCGGGGCACGCCATGCAAACGGTGCTCCCTGCAAGATGGTGCCCCATGGCTCATGCCACCCCATGCATCCTATTAGATCCGCCCCTGGTGCTTATTCCTAGGAACGTGTGTATAGGATTGCAACCCGTATGTCTTTTCAAGGGACTGGCACAACAGTCACAGTTGAAACACCCTGTTTAATCTAATGCACTGGACCCCTGCACTACAACACATGCCATCCAGTCCCTACAAATAGGTTTACCAGATACAAACTGGAGCAGAGTTCTTATACCTTTAACCACTGTAAAGAAGCGGGGGAATTTGGGCAGGTGCAGCTCATAATGGAAAGGTTTCAAAAGCTGCATCTGCCAAAATTCTCTCTTTTGAAAACGGTCACTGTCATTCCACCCTCCCAGGCACCACCACAATTCCATTTTATGCAACACACAAATCCAGCCCATTCCTAGGAACATTCATTCCCATGCAACACTTACTGATGTTTTCAATTCAGCCATGATCCCAGTGGGTACACATTTAGGATCACAGACAGATGACTTCTACCAAGTTTAAAAAAAAGACTGCAATTTAGTCTCAAGTGAACTATTAGGGAGGGTTATATTGTGTGTTCCCACCCCATAGAGGGGATCACCATGTTAACACTTATAATCCTAACACCTGTAATTCAATTAGCAGTCCTCTCAAAACAAATTTATGTCACATAGAAGAATGTAGATGATCACCTAGATTTTAAAGTTGATCTGCTAAAATTCCACTGATTTCATATTACAAAGTCCTCATGACAAGGATAGTTTTGAAAACAAGTTATCCTTGTCATGAGGACTTTGTAATATGAAATCAGTGGAATTTTAGCAGATCAACTCCCGCCGGGTACCTTTATTACTCTATGCCGATGACGCGGTCATCCTGTCGCGCTCGAGCCTTGGACTTAAAAGAATGGTTCATAAGTGCCTTGAATATCTATCCGATAACAAACTTCAGCTGAATTTCGCCAAGTCTAAAATCATGGTCTTCGCTAAATCTTGGAGACCTAAGAAGTGGATCTTTAAAAACCAATGCATAGACCAGGTAAAGACCTTTAAATATCTGGGTATCTCATTTTCCTTTAACCTTTCTTGGTCTAAGCACCGTAAGATGGCCCGGTCAGCGGCTAAGGTGTCATCTCAAGCCATCACCAGTTTTTTTTATCATAAAGGTGGATCCTTTGTTCCAGCGGCTATAAAAGTATTCTCTGCCAAAAGTATTCCACAAATCTTATATGGCATCCCGCTGTGGATTAAATCTTTTGATTACTCAGTTGAACAGATCCAAGCTTCCTTTTTAAGGAAAATCCTCGGCCTGCCTTATTGCGTCTCGTACGCAGTTTTATGCCTTGAATCAGCTCAACGCCTGCTTGAGACACTGGCCTGGATCCAAACATCGAAATTTTGGCTTAAAGTTTTCTTTACCAACAATCAGAATAGCTTACTTTACCATCTACTGACTGACCCCTTTTTCTCAGCTGACTTTTGGGTCACAAAGGTTATGCAAATCGGCATTGGTACAGATTTGATTGGGTCTGTTTCACAAACAGAGGCATTCAGATTGATAAAACGTAGACTCTTAGATATTCATGATCAGAACTTATTAAACGCTGCCAATAAATATTGCTCTCCTCTATTCCACCAAATCCCAGTTATAACTGGCCAGATCCCGTTTTTTCTTTTTTCTTTTTATTAAATTTTATAATTATAAAGACATAGGTAAGGACAGTTGAGACAAAGGATAGGTAGACACGGGATCAAACATTAGGAAAATTGAGAGAGTTCAGAGAGTTGCGTAGCATAAAAATTAGAATCATAGCTATAACAATTTCCATCTGAAAAGGTATAAACAATAAAATGCCTCTATCTTTCACCATTAATTCCAGTTAATAATAAATTCAAGAAAAGCTAACATAATCAAAAGCCAAAATAAGCATTGCATGTAAGTGTATACCTCTAATTTCTAATTAAAAGCCAATAACATAAAAAGCAAATGGAGAAAAGTATATTATTCAACAAAAGTATAAGAAGGAGAAGAGAAAAAGAAGCTGAGAAGTAAAGGTTTCAATAATCATTTATAGCCCTGTCTTATATATTTCAAGCATTTTCAATTAAATTTTAAACTTCAATTTCTACCCAAAATACATTAGAGTGCTCTGTTCACTTGTCTCTACACATATTTTTATATCAAACACATATCTGTTAAATTCAAACAAATTATATAACTCTACAAGAAAAAAACAACGCCTGGAACTATCTTAAACCTTCAATTGGATCTTAATGATTCCTTCATTTTTCAAAAATAATATCTTTGAATGTAAGTTTGAATTATCACGTATTTAAAAAGAAAAAAAAATCCAAAATTTGCCTTAAAATTATAATCTTAGCGCAAAAATACAAACTTAGTCTTTGCTTATCTAAAATCAAGACCCAGTATTAACTATCTTTTTATCCCAGACAACAAAAGAGAGAGGGCAGAATAATAGCAAATCCTGAGACTATCCTGACCCTTCCAATAGATCTTAATAATTTCTTTATCCATCTAAAATGAAATCTTTAAATATAAGCTTAAATTATCACGTACTTAAAATAAAAAAAGAAAAAGAGAAGGATCAAAAGAATTTCGCTTTACAATATAATCTTGACGTAAATAAAAGCTTATAAATCCCATTTCATTTCTAGAATCACAGCTCAGTTATAACAAAAAATAAAATAAAAAAACCCTCAAAATCCACATCTTATTATTTCCCTTATTAATATCCATTTATCTTTAAACACAAAGTTTTAAACAAAATTTACCCACTTCAGATTTCTCCACTCTTTCCATTCAAAAAGCCAAATTAACACACATTTAGAAAAGACAGCAAATGACTAATTATGCAGTGTTCTTTTGCTCACACCAAAAGAACAACAACTCACAGACTTCTGCCACTAAAGTCGGTGAGTTGAAAGTAATGTCTCTATGTGCCATCAGTTCCTTTTCGGTCTTCTTCAAACACAAGAGGAAACACTTCATCTTGAAATAGAAGGGGATCAAACTTTCCTCATTAAATTGTCAAATTTCTTCTAGTTTATTAGAGTCTCTCCCAATCCTTCAACCAAAATTCCTTCAATCTGGATCGATGTAAATTCTTCACTTGTTTTTAACGTCCAATTTGCCAAATTTAGTCTTAAAGTTCTTAAAGTCCGATTGTAGATCTTTCCTCTTCTCTCCATGATGTCTCCCTGCACGTTTGTAAAAGATTGCCTGTCTTCAGACGCCATTTTAAATCAGTTGCGCAGCAAAAAATTCAGCTCTATCTTAAAATACAGAACAGAGTACTCAATATGTTTGCAAACTTCTCTCACTTCATAAAAAGAGCAGATGAAAAGGAAAAGCAGAAAAAAGGATGCATCTCAGTGGGTGATCTTGTCTTGTAGTTTAAACGAAGTAAATTCAACCCCACTGCTTTCACTGGCCCGCTGCCAAATTGCACATGCAGTTAACGCCTCGTTGTTACCTTTGTAAATCATTCTCCTTGCCAGTTTTCCTCCAATATTGTCTTCACTAGGGCTCATGAAGACCTTCCAGAAACCTTTCAGATGTAATCCATCTACCTTCCACGATATTTTCCCTCTCCAAACGAAACTGCCAGATGGTCTGCGTGAGCAGAAATTTCTTAAGCCCTCCAGTTACGAGCCAGGCTCCATACACCCCCAAATTGGCCATTTTGGAGGCTAAGAGCCAACGGTTCACCACTAGCCAAGCTCTCCTGCTAAAGCTAGCCCCGAATCTCTATGCAGAGGTCCGGGAAGAGAACAAAAGCATTCAGCCATTCCCCATCTGCCGATGAGGAGCAGCTGCCATCTGCAAGCTCCGTCCACCCTCAGATCCCGTTTTTTCTCTATGCATTGGATAGCCCCAATGCTAGAAGAGCCTTGTCCTTGGCACGTTGCAATGTGATCCCCTCAGCTGTGCTTTGGGGCAGATTTAATGGTACCCCCTTTACAGAAAGACTCTACCCTTGTGACTTGGGTGCAATTGAGTCACTTGAGCACCTTCTATTCCACTGTCCAAACCACCTAGGAGGCAGGAAAATTTTTTTAAAACCTCTGATGCAGATGTGTAGTGCGAATGTTGACTCTGAAATTTTGAAATTTCTTTTTGCTATGAAAGATCCTATCCATATCAATCAGTTCACTTTGTTTCTTGTTCAGGTAGTCAAAACTAATCTGGCTCGTGCCAAAAGTGTGGAGCAGACTAATTACTGATTTTCTCTATTTTAATGGTTCCTGAGTGTAAGAATTTTAGAGTTGATTGTGATAGTTTCTATTTTTGATTGTACTGTTTTTTTTCTTTATATGCCAATAAAGGTTTTTGTATTGTATTGTATTGAAAACAAGTTGTAAGGTAATTTACGGCATTTCAACAAAAATTGCCACTCAGTTTTGGCTGGAAAGACTTTATATTTGAATACTTGAGCACTGATAAGATGTGAGTAGGATCCAGCTATTCACCTACTGGGTAAAGCATTTTTTTTTTTTTTTGCAAAATTAAGGTCTCTCTTAATCTCTTCCTGAATTCAAACCAAAAACTATCTTCCTTGGAAAAAGCTACACTTAACTGGAAGGCACTTAAGCACGAAACCTCTTGTTTCTGAAGTTTCCCATTAGAGTAAGGTTTGCTTGGTCTGCTCTAGAGTGTGCTTCAAAATTAGGATTCAATGAGTTCTGTCTCATGTTTGCAAGAGGTGAAAGGACATTGAAGAAGCTATAAATCAGATCACCTAAGAAAACACAGGGCATTTAGACACCCTGCTCTATGAAATCAAAAGAAACGTTATCCAAGTTAGCCTGAACAGTTGCTGTATTTGAACCTATGCCTGCTTCCTTGGTCCCTATTCCAACCTACAGTACAAAAGGGCAGTGGTGGCTGCCCCAGAGGTGGTCCGGGCCGGCACATCACTCCGCCCCCATGCGTCTCCCTGTTACGCCTCCCTGCGTCCGGAAGAGCTCCATTTCGGAGCGTTCCAGGTGCACGAGAGGGCGGGCAGGCCAAAAAGTGCCTGGATTCTGCGCAATGGCGCGCGGACTCTGCGCAATGGCACCCCCCCGCCGCCTGGTGCCCATGCGGCTTGCCATCCCTGGACCCCCCTGGATCCGTGACTGGGCTGCCCTTTCATTTCCCCATCTCCACTGGGTGGGGGTAATGGAGTTGGTTCTGCAACCACTTTGCAAAGGCTTGCCTCAGGCTGCCTCTTGCTCTGTGAAAAGGAGCAAGAAAACTAGCAGGCTTGCAGTTGGGTGCTACTGAGTCACAGCCTTAAAGGGGAAATGGCCGGAGGAAAAAATGCACTCCAAGTGCAGAAGCAGTCAATTGACTTCAAGCTTGTAGCTCCAATTCCTCTTTATCTGCCATAAAGGAGAAATTTAAAAGGGAAATTGCGGCTGGGGAAAAATGCACTCCAGGTGCAGAAGCAGTCAGCAAGAAGAAATGGGTGGGGCCCACTAAGGCGGCCCCCTGAAGTGCGGGGCCGATGTCGTGATATTGCTCACGTTGGCCAAAGGCCGGCCCTGCTTGTAGGGAAAGGCATATCGTGGGTCAGCTGTCCAGCCCCCGTGCTCCCGTCTTGCTCCTGCCCCCCTCTTTCCCTGCCCTCACCTCCGGTAGCAGCCCCATGTGCCTGTAGGCGCTGTCCGTGCTGCTGTTCGTCCCGTTGCATGTTCCATGGCTCCATGGCGGGGGGCTGGGGAGCGCATTCTGTGTTGGTGGCACATGCACGTTGGGGACGAGCACGTCCTGGGTTGGTGTCGCATGCACGTTGGGGCGTGCACATTGCTGTGTGTCTCCATGTGGCATGCCAGCTGCACCATGTCAGGGGGCGAGCACAGGCCCTGGCACAGGCCTTGCATTTCTGTTGAGGACGCGGGAGGGTCTCGATTGATCACCGGTCATTCAGCGGTCCGATCCACCTACTTGTGGGTGGGTAGGTGGCCACATGGCAGACCAGGGCCCCCCCGAGGGGGAAGGAGCAACCCCGCTGCAGGCATGGCTGGCGGAGCCTGACAGGGGTGGCACCATGCTCCCACCTGGGCAGAATGCAAGTTCCTATGCCTGTACGAGATGGCCACTAAGGACCCCGTGCTGGCTCTTGCCTGGGGGTAGGGGGGATCCAGGCCTAGGTGGCACGTTCCACCTTCTTTGTGTCTGTTGCTGGGGCTATGAGTTCTCTGGGCTTCTGCAGGTGCATGGCTGTGCAATGCCAAAAGCACCTGAACCAGTCCCTGCAGGGGCCCCAAGCTATTGCCCGGGCATCTGCCGCTGCAGGGGAAGATGTGGATGCTGTGGTCGCCACTGCTGTGGGGGATCAGGCTGAGGCCCGCCTGCTCTGCCGCCTGATGCATGACCATGCAGTGTGGGTCCAGAGTATTGACACCATAGCATGTGGGTCCTTGGGCACACTGGCGGGCCCTGTGGGAGTCTGCAGGGATCAGAAAGCAGCGGGAGGAGCCGCAGGAGCAGCGAGGCGGGCGGGTGGTGCCCATGGACACAGGTCCAGGCCGCTCGTCCCAGCGGGCCTCCTTTGAACCAGGCACCAGAGGCACAGGCACCACAAGTGCCAGGCAGTCCACCATCAATCAATCAATCAATCAATCAATCAATCAATCAATCAATCAATCAATCAAAAAGTATTGATATACCGCTTTTCAACATGAAGTTCACAAAGTGGTTTACAGGCAAATAATAATAAAGTTCAATGGTTCCCTGTCCCAAAAGGGCTCAGTCACTGTCCCCAGGTATGTCAGTGGGTTGGTGTACTGTTCGGCAGGGGGTGGGGGCAGGGGGCGGGTATGGGCAGTAGTGTGGGGGCATGGCTGCTGACGTCCTCCTCCCTCTTGCCAGCCGGGTCAGCGTCCAGTAACAGCCTGGAGGGGGTGCTGTCCCCATTTGGTCTGGACCTGCTTGGCCTGGGGGATTCCTCCGAGGCCCCTGCCCCAGGGACTGCGCCACTTCAGGCCGCACTTGACCAGCCAGCATCTGTGGAGCAGCACCCGGGGCCTGCGCCGCCTGCAGGGGTGCTGGGGGTAGCTGCTGCTGACCCGGCTGCTGAGGCAGGGGAGGAGACCATGGGGGTTCCTCTGGAGGAGCTCCGGCTGCGGACCAGGGCCTGGGGGGCGGCTGCCGCTGCCCAGCAACCTGCTGGGAATGTGGCCCCAGATTGAGCAGGCACATGTGGAGGCTGGGCACATGTGGCAGGCCGCCACTTATACCGGGCGGGACAGCTTTCTCTAGCTGCTGGGGGTCTTCCAGCGGTGTGAGCAGCTCCCTTGTGAGGGGTTGGGGCCCCAGCAGGCCCCTCGGGCAGGGGTGGGTGGCACGGTGCTGGGGCCTGTCAGAGGAACCAGTGGTTGCCAGTCCAACGCCACCGCCGGGCATGTGATTACTCCTCGCCATCAGAGAATGAGCCCCTTGCCCAGAGGTGGCCTCTCACACGGGTGCAGTCTGCTCCTGCCAGGCCGCCTCATGGCTGTGGTAGGTGGGGCCACTGATGGCCTCCCCTGCCCCGTTTGCCTCGCCCTGGGGGCCTTGTCCCCCGCAGCTGCCACCACCCTGCTTGGCGGCTCCTCCCATCACCATGGACGCTCTGCTGTTGCCCCGGTGGCTGCGGGGTAGGCATGCTTTGGTTGGTAGGCATGCTTCGCCATGGACGCTCTGCTAACCAACGTTCTAGCACTGGGGTAAGGACAATGCAGCTCTGAGGTAAGGGAACAAACATTCCCTTATCTTGAGGAGGTCTCTGTGACTGCCCTCCCCCAACAACTGCAGGATACAGCATGTGCCCCATTGGCACAGCTATGTCAGTGCTGGAAAGCTGGTTAGAATTGCACCCATAATCTGATGCCTAGAGTAGATTTCAATGGTCATTCAGAGGAACAATACTTTCCCGAGCAATTTCTATGTTTCCATGATCTGACTAACAATGGATGAGGAATTGATAATTCCTTGTTGCTCTGTTTCAGGAGGTGCACTGCACCAGCACAGCACAGCACAGCACAGCACAGGGCAGGGCATGGAGTGGAGACCCACAAGTCAGGTCAGTGTCGAAGATCAGAGCTGTGCGAAAAAACCAAAACCAGGCTGGTCAGCATGCCTGTCATGGAGCTGGATTTGGGCAATGAAAAAGTATACTGAGTGTATAAGCCACAAGTGGTCAGCTTCTTCAAGCATGTGGATGCTCCCTGGTCCAGCTGTCCAGTCGTACACATCCAACGTCTTCCTTGTGCTGTACACTGCTCACATTTTCCAAGAGTGCAGAAAAATATTTCCACAAGCAAACAGAAAACTTATAGTACATCCCTATGTAAGTAAATCCTATACACACTTTCCTGGGAGTAAGCACCATCAAACGCAAATAGACTTACTTCTGAGTAGACATGGCTAGGCTTGCACAGTAAGTCTTACTTTTGTTTTTTGGGGGGTTACTCCCAGTAGTGAAATTCAGGGGGTTCGCCCAGGTTCTATAGAACCGGTTGTTAAACGGCCGGGCTCTGCCCACTCACTTACCTCGGCTGGCTTCGGTTTTTTTTTTTTTTTGCTCCAGCTATGACATAGAACCAACCTGTTGTTAATTCATTTGAATTGCACCACTGTTTACTCCCATATAAGCATGTATAGGATGGCTGCCTTTAATGCTAGGCAGTTCTTCGATTTCTAAGCACATGGTATTTACAGTTAGAGATTTATTTCTGAGCAAGCACAATAAAATTAGGAGCATCAGGCAACAATACTATTGGGGGAATTCACTTCCTGAGCATACTTCATCGCTTACGTCTAGACCAAGAAGGTTAGATTGATGTCTAGAACCAAGAATGTTAAATAACTGGATAGGCCATGACGTCACATTCTTGAAGCCGAGGACTTACTAAAATGGCTGACTCAGATCAGCGCCGCGAAGGAGGAGGATTGCCGCCGGAGGGGCTCTCTCGCTCGCACGGCGCGCGTGTAAAAGTTAATTTCAACGTATTTAAGCATGCCTGCGTGTTCTGCATACGGGTGTGCGAATCGCTGAACGAAAAATGGGATTTAATTTCCGCGGAAAGATTCATGTATTCACATTACATCGGCTCAATAAAACGACCGGTAATATTTTCGAAATTCTGAACATTAACAGACATTTTTTTTATGGGGCATGGCCGTTTTATTTTTGCTTGTGTAGATTTCAAAAAATAAGTCTGTCAAAACAGTGCAATCCGAGTTAAAATAGACAGCATTTCGTCTGGTATGTTCAGTAATATAATCGCGGAATTAAACCTTGGAATTGCATATTAACTCATAATTAGGTTACCAATGACGTTTCTCCACGATCACACGTTGTTATTTTGGTAAGTTTTTACTTCAGGAGTAAACGATTCAGCCCTAATATAAACATCATGCGAAAACCCATTGGAAATGCTTGGAATGAGCAATGTTTTGGACTTACTGTCATGGCCGCTAAGCCCGCCCACTGGAGTCAATGCGTTCCCATTCATTCTAAAGGGAGGGCCTGGCCCTGTCTAGAACAGTTGCTCTGAAAGTTGAAGAATCGCCCAATGATAGGCTATACTAGGTGAAACTTTAGATTTACTCCTATAAGAAACCGGACTGGCAAGATTGCCAAGGAGCCGGGCCAGTAAAAATTGCGGATTTCTGCTCTGCAACTTCCGATTGGTCGGGCCTAGGTGGAAAGGGGGCGGGACACCTGTGGCGGGAGGATTTGGATGCTAGGTAGCCCTACTAGCAGAGTGGCTGTTTTGCTTCTTCCTGCGGCGAATATCAGCAGGCGCCGGTAGTGACCGAGCATTGAGAAGCGAGTTTCTTCGGACAATCCTCAGCCCGCCCCCACGCCCATCTCGAAGCCGCCGCCGCCGGAGTTTCTACTCGCGGGGCTCTGCCTGGCTGCCATGGAGTTTCCCGTCCGCCCAAAGGCCCGGGAGAACAAGGCCCATCGCAGGAATCTCATGCTGGGAGGCAGCAACGGGGGCAGGAGTGGGCGGGAGCCGGAGGCTGGCGATCAGGGCGGCGGCAGCAGCAGCAGCAAAAAGCCGAAATTTGTGAGTACTTGAGAAGGAAAACGCCCTTTTCTGTGTTAGGCTGACCCACAAATGAGACACCTTTCCTCATCCTCGCTCGGCAGCGTTGGAGAGCCTAGGGCCGATTGTGATTCCTGGCCAACCACTATAATGCGAGCTGAAGGCTTCTTGCTGATTAAGCATATAATTGACACAAACTTTGGGTACAATCTGTAGCTGTGGTATGCTTGTATTTCTTCCTTCTGCTTGTACGTTTAATGGGAAAAAAAAAAGATGGCTTGTGTCTGGGGAAGAGGAAAGACTAAAGCAACAGTCTCCAGACTAGCCTGCTGGGTAGTGAAATTGTCCTGGCAGGCAACAATAGTCGACACAGGTGTGGTGTGGCAGAGGCAGGAGCTTTTCTCAGTCCCTTCTTTTTGCTGTCGATCTTTTCAGAAATCATACCGGGGCCACTTTTTCTGTCTGTCACCCCAGCAGGTTCTGTGCCTGGATTTCTGGTAGGAAGTGGCCGCCCTGTGTGAGTTTCTGAGAGGATCAGCAGTAAAAAGAGTGGCCTGTAGGGTCGAATGAAAACTTCCATCACACCACGATCGGATGGGTGACTCGTTACAATGGACCTGGCTTGTAGGCCATGGTTTGGTGGCTACTGATCTGAAGTTTGTGTGTGAGAAACATTAGTCTAAAACTTCATGTTACTTTTTAAAACAAACTATAGTTTTCAATGTTTTTTGAATATGGGGAAGCAAGCTTGTACAAACTATAGTCTGGGATCTAAGACCATGATTAGATGATCTGGTTTAGCTAACCATGGTTTCTGCAAGTACAGCTTCCTTTATATGCATGAAATGGGAAATTGGTTTGTTTTGAACTATGATAGGAAGCTTTAAAGTTCTTCGCCTTGTGTGACAGGGATACTGACAATACCCTGCAGTTGATATTCTATCTTATTAACAATTTGAATAAATGTCAGTATAAAAAGTAGCTTTTATAGCTTTCAAACTCCATTAGGTAAATTATTGATATTTTAAGAAGAATTATTGCAGTATTTTAGAAGAAGGTAATCTGAAGTGTCTGAACAATGCTGTTTAGACTTCCTCCTAGACTTGGTGACATTGCAGAAAAAGAGGACATTATACTTAGAAAACCTGTGCATTACTTGGTATAATTGGGGAAAGTAAATGATTCAACAAACTGTCATGTTTGAAAAAGCTGTGGCAATGGAAAATTGTGAATGACATTAACTACTGACTATTCATTGATTTTTGGCACCACCCAATATGTTAAAACCAAGATCACATGCAGAGTAGTAACTGTATGAGCATGAAGCTAAAGGTTGCTGGATTTGTCATCTCTTTAGATTTAGCAAGAAAATAACAGGATTTAATTGCATGCCATGTCAAGGTACATGTGAAAGTGGATTTTGCCCATCAGAGTGTAAACTCTGAAATTCTATGATAAACTTTAAACCAGGATTGAGAGGTGACGCCTAGAACCTGCTTTCTAGGTGCCTTTCAAGGTCTCCTTGTTTTTCTTGAATCGGCTGAATGCATACAAGTTGTAGGTAATCTCTGATAGACAACTGTACTTTGCTGCTGGCACCAAAAATAAACTGACATTGGCTACAAAAAGCTTGCTGGAATTATACAAGCAATTGTCTGTACTAAAATGTTGTACTATGTAGCTTTTTAGAGCCCAATCCTATGGACCTTATTGCTGGTGGTATGTTTGTACCACTGGCTCTAGGTGTTGCAAATGTGTAGTAAAGCACATTTCTGGCATCTGGAGAGTAAATACTACCTTAACTGGGGCAGCTCCAGTCAGCACTGTGCTTTAGCATGGGTGGTATCGCTGGTGTTCCAGCAGTTTTGGCCAGTGGTAAGGCCCGTTGAGGAGGGGAAGGGATGGAACTGGGTGGGGGAGGAGTGGGTATGGCCAGGGGAGGTGTCAGTGGTGGCTTCCATTGCTTCTCAGGATCTTGAACCCCTAGGTTGGGCAGACACAGGTCTGCTCCAGTCTCAGGTGGTAAAATAGCTGGTAGAGACTTGGGTTGCCCCATTATAGGACAAACGTCTCCTTCCCTCGAGGAGGCTCCTGTGGCTCCCACAGGCTGCAGTGGTAGCCATTTTGGTACTGTTACTCCTCCAGGAGTCAGGCAGCTCAGGACTGGGCTATTAGTCATTTGTTTGCAATGTGATAACCCTATTTGGTTTGTATTTAGGTTTCCCCCCCATTATTGTTAAAGTTTACAAAACAAGTAGATTTGCAGTTCAGTTCTATACATGTCGACGCAGAAGAGAGTTGCATTGTGTTCTGTGGGCTTACTTTCAAGAAAGTGTGAACATTCTTACTAATGTGCTTTGTAATTTGGAGGTTAAAATTCTATAAAAGATGTAATGCATGAAGTCTGGGGGGGGATGCAAGTTGAAGTTGGCCCCAAATACTTGCTAGAACTGAAGCATTATGTAAACTAGCTGGAAGATCTTGGTTTGCATCTTGATGTGTAGTGATCAGCATTTCTGACCTTTTTTTCTACCATACAATTTTTTAATTACCATACAATTAACCTGGCAGATTTGGAAAAATTACCCCCCACCCCCGATGTTGTGAACTTTGAATCGGTTGTTTGTGGATGAGGCTACTTGTACATAAATGTTGGCATTAAAGCAGCTCTGCCAAGAATCCCTTCTTGTATTTTTAATAGATATAATTTTCATACTTATGTGGTTTGACTTGACTGTTACCCTTGTAAAAATGCTTCAGCTTCCTATGTATTGTTTTATGGAAGATTGTAAATAAACAATTTGATTGTAATTTGATTGTAAATAAAAAATTTTTTTTTTGTAGGTGAAACTTTTAAATTAACCTCAGGAGACCAATTTGGTTCAGTGTTATCAAGTAGACATTTTTCTTAATATAACCCAAGTTGTGTTGGTTCTTCGTATCAAGTGTTTTATTGCAGACCAACATTTCAGAAGGCATAGGCTATTGTATGGGGTTGGGTAACAGCCTAATTCCAAATGATATGGTTTCTGGAAGTGGAGTTTGTTGGTTCCATATTTCTTCTGGCACTTTGGTAATGGAGAGCTGAGGAAAAGTGTGTTACTAGTTTGCTACAACATTTTTCTCTAATACAACAATTGGATACATTTTAAAAAGTGAACTTCCATTTTTTCTATCTCTTCTGTAGCACATAATACTATAGTACCTCTTTTTTACAACTATGCAATAGTTTTGAACACCAGGTTACACTGGTGGTGCAATTTTTGTCAAGATATTGCTTAAACTTCCAAAACCCACATAGATAATATGAGCTGGACAGGATAGTTAAGAAGGAATGGGTTCAGGCTAAAACTAAACCAGGATATGTTACTGTAAATAATACTAAAAGGTTGAATTCATTTTGAGTAGTACTGTAGTTGGAAAATATCATATTAGTGTGTTGTAGTGTTGCAATGGAAGTATCTCATTTCAATCAACTGCTGAACAAGGGAACTGATCAATGGGTTTTTTGGAATAGGTTTTCAGTCTGAAAAGTGCAGTATTTCTTAACATTACATGGCCCATTATAAAGATGTCTTAATGCAATATTGCAAGCTAAATATTGTAAAAGTGTTCATGAGTCCCTTCCTCCTGATTTCTACTCCACATTCTCTTGCTGTAGCTCTTGTAGACTAATACTGGGGCCATACTTAGTGGTGGTTTTTAATGGCTGGAGTGAACCTAGGACTGTTAAAACTGACTTAACATGCCAATCGCTGTATGTGGTCACCCTGTGTGTTTAGAATGCCTCTTGGAACGTTTCATACATTCTTGTGTGGACCAGCAATTTTTGTTTATATTTGTGGTGATTGAACCAGCATGCTAGTTTCAAATCAAATCAAAATACCTTTATTGGCATATGAATCACACAACAATTAACAACAATAAAACAGCATAAGATAATGGTAAAAAGGGCAAACACTCAACAAGATCCTTCACTAGTGGGGGAATTCCTGAGAACTTGTGCAGAATTAGATTTAACAATACTAGCAATAAACATGGCTAACTGATTAATAAAATGAGGATCTTCTGAAGCAAAAAGGGCTTTTAAAATCTCAGGATCAGACCCATGGTGACACCTCTGGAGAAGAGGGTTAAGGAATTTCTCTTTAGCCTCTTTGTGGAGGGGGCAATGTAAAAGAAGATGATCAATTGATTCAACGACAGCCTTATCACTCGGACAGAGTCTGTCTTGGTAAGGAATCCCGGTAAATCTACCCCAAAGCACTGCAGATGGAATGACATTACAGCGGGCTAATGAGAGAGCTCTTCTAGTGTTAGGACACTCCAAGGTATAAAAGAAACCAGGTAATTTGCCAATGGAGACAGGAATCTTGAGCGATAAGGGAGAGCAACGTTTATTGGCCGCTGATAAAAGGTTTTGGGCATGAATGTCCAAAAGCCTCCTTTTGATCATTCTAGATGCCTCAGCCTGGGAGAGCGAACCAATAAGGTCCGATCCAATGCCAATTTGATTAATTTTGGTTATCCAGGAGCTGGCAGAAAAAAAGACATTACTGACAAGATGGAATAATAAACTATTATGATCTTTGTTGTAGAAAACTGTCAACCAAAAATTGGATGCTCTTATCCAGGCAAGTGTCTCTAGCTGAATAAGGCCCGATTCAATGCAAAGAACTGCATATGATACACAATTAGGCAGGCCAAGGATGGTCCTTAGAAAGAAGGCTTGGGTTTGTTCGATTGAATAATTAAATGCGTTAATCCACGAGGGAATCCTGTATAAGATTTGTGGAACACATTTAGCCTTATACACTTTCAGAGCAGCAGGGACAAATGAGCAGCCCTTATTAAAGAAAAAGCTAACTATAGCTTGAGCAGATGTCCTGGCCGAAACATGCACCATAGTGCGGTGGGCCACCCAGGAAAGATTGTAGGAAAAAAGCACTCCAAGGTATTTAAATGTTTTTACCTGCTCTATAATGTGCTCTTTAAAGAGCCACTTCCTTGGTCTCCATGATCTGGCAAATACCATAATTTTAGACTTTTTAAAGTTCAACCGAAGATTGTTCATGGCCAGATATTCAATACAATGATTGACCAATCTTTTAAGGCCTAATCGGGAACGGGACAGGATGATGGCATGATCCGCATAGAGTAGGAGGGGGACCCGTTGGGTCCCCAATTTAGGGGGATGGCCGTCAACACTGTCAAGATGTGAAGCTAAGTCATTTAAAAATAAATTGAATAATGTTGGTGCCAGAAGACAACCTTGCTTCGCCCCACTATTCGTTGGAAACTCTTCTGTGACATTCCCTGCAGGAGAGAATCTAACCTGGCAGACTGTTTCGGAATAGAGACCCCTAATAAGGTATAACAGTTTCGGGTCAAGCCCCATACTGGCTAACTTATTCCACAGTAAATTCCTGTCCACACTATCAAACGCATTTTTTAAATCAAGGAATGCCACAAAAAGTTTAGATTTGATTTTAACAGAATATTTGTGGGCAAGATGGCAGATAATAAGTCCGTGGTCCAATGTGGTTCTGCCTTGTCGGAATCCTATCTGTTCTGGCCCCAGGATGTTCTTTTGGAGGATCCATTGATTCAGCTGCTGTAATAAGACCTTGGCGTACATTTTCCCAATGATGGACAATAGGGAAATAGGTCTATAGTTTTTGGGTTTTTTTGGGTCCCCTTTTTTAAAAATTGGGACCACTGTAGATTTTCTCCAAAGTTTAGGAAATAGGCCCGAGGAGTTAACAGCTGTAAAAAGGGGCGCTAGAAGAGAAGCCCAGAGGTCTGGATCAGCTTTAAGCCATCCTGCAGTAATGAAATCTGGCCCTGACGCTTTCCTAGACTTTAATGTCAGTATTGACTCTTTAATTTCCTCGGGGGACACCGGAGGCCAGCATGCTAGTTAGTTTGAATGAATTGGGGGTAATAGGATGTGATGATGTTTTGGTCACCTAGAAGTGAGATGTTAATGGTGGGACAGCAGAAGAGCCAGTGTTTGTGAAACAAGTCACTGTGAAAATGGCTGTCAATGTATTTGTAAATGAATTTGTCTTTAATTCTTCATGGATAAGTATGAGAAAGAAATTATAAAACAAGAAATTTTTGCAAATAAATGAGTTGTAAATTGCCTCCAGGGATATGGTGGCACTGCGGGTTAAACCGCTTCTGCTGAGCTTGCTGACCGGAAGGTTGGCAGTTCAAAACTGTGCGATGGAGTGAGCTTCTGTCGCTTGTCCCAGCTCCTGCCAACCTAGCAGTTCGAAAGCATGTAAAAATACAAGTAGATAAATAGGTACCACTTTGGTGGGAAGGTAATGGCGTTCCATGCACCTTGGCAGATAGTCATGCTGGCCACATGACCATGGAAACTTGTCCTAGGACAAACGCTGGCTCTTCAGCTTAGAAATGGAGATGAGCACTGCCCTCTTCAGTCGGTCATGACTAGACTGTTCAGTTGTGGGGAAACCTTTACTAAATTGCTTCCTCATCTTATCTCCTGGTCAGTTAGGGGTCAGGGAAATTCAGGAGTGTCAACTGCCTGTTGATTGTCTTCAGGACCTTTTTATGTTTGCAGACAGTTTCCAAGCTTTAAATCACACTTGGAGCATTTTTGAGTATGCTGTTAACTTGAAACCTTATAAGCCTTTATTGTTCACTGCAGTGTATTACAGCAATGGTAAACTGCTTTGCATTTTCTTCATATATTTTTGAAAGTTTTTAAAGAGATAATTAGTACTACTTCTTGAAATTTTTTTAATGCAGGGTAAAAGCCTGTTTTGTTTTTCCTGCCATTTTAATCTTTTTTTTTGCCCCCAAATCAATTCAATGCTACGTTCAGTGCTTCAAGTTGCTATGTTGTGGTGTACTGGTTTATTTCTGCTGGGATTTTCAATTCGAAGCTTTCTGAATTTGCTGTGTTGTGGTGTGTGTGTTTCTGCAGTGCAAAACCTGTAGTTTTTTTTTTGTAGTTTGAATCTTTTTTTGGCATCCATTTGTAAAGCATAAATTTCTGAATCCCAAATGTATGGTTCAAAAGAAAGGTTTATTGTCATATTTGCAAATATGGGTGGCAAGCAAATGCCAAACAGAACAAGCTGCGTACCACACGCCCGTGTAATTGGGGATGACTTTTTATACTCAATAGGAGTGGCCCAGTAATTTGCACCGATTGTTCCTAATTTATCCAATTAACAACTTAACCGAATATATCAGACTTCCCTTTGCTATCTCTCTACATGTTTTTTCCACTTTTGTACATACTTTTACCCAGGATGCATAGGGATGGCTATTACGCTGACTCAATGCAAGTCTCATCCAAGGTTACAGCTGTATCTGGGTCCTGGGAACTTTCTTCTATGTATCAGCTTAGGAATACGCACAGCCCTCCCCTTTTCTTTACCAGTCAGGCCTTGCCTTGAAACACCATTAACCACTTCTTTCTCTCTAGAGAATAACAGTAGGCCTTGTAGTTTAGTGTTGGGGCTCAAAATCACCGTGGGTTTATATTACTATTGATTTATATCTTACACATTCAATGCTATATATTAACTATAATGTTTTGCTTCCTTGAAAGGCAATATCCCTTTGCCCATTTGCTTGGTAAAGTAAGAAATCATTGTTTGAATATTGAAAGTATGAATGGAATTTCTTTATTTTAAAGTTGCATTTCAGTAGACTGCTTAACTGACTGTTTCTTTTACTTACAGCACTTCAAGACGCTGACAGATGATGTGGTAAGGTTTTGCTTTTGTTCCGGTATGACTGACCTTGGGTCTTAATATGAAATGGCAGACATACATATGTTTTGAAAAATATCTGTTGTATATACAGTCACTCCTCATTATCCACTAGGGTTAGGGTCCCGGAAATCCTTGTGGATAGCCAATTTGCAGATAACAAACTGTTGAGCCTATGGATTCAATGGCGTTAAATGCAAGGGGTATCTTATTTGCCATCAGGAGAATCTAGCAGAAACCATCAGGAAGCCAACAGAGTGTAACAGGAAGTGCCAAAAGTCCTCTGAATGCTGCAGGGACCTTCAGAAAGACACCTGCGACCAGCATGGATTGCTTAAACATGGCCAGTGGTGCTTCTGCTGTTCATTTTAAAGGGGTCAGCACTGGTTACAGGTGCCATTCTGAAGGTCCCTGCAGTCTTTGGAAGGTCTCTGCTTAGTGGATAATGAGGACAGAGGCACAGATAACGAGGTGTAGTAATTTTGTCCCTTGCAGCTCAGTGAATTTGCAGATGGCAAGTTCTCATAAAGAGGACTGTCTGTATCTGTTGCACTTTTTGTCATTCAGAGTTGACTGAACTGAAGTATAGTGGCTGAGTTACAATGCAACACCAAGTTCTTGCATCACTTGTTCTCTCTTGCCGTGTTCTTTAGAAACAGAATTGCTATTTACCTTGTGGGGAGAGAAAATGTGAAGAAAATGGGTAAAAGTAGTTGAAGATTTCTAGTTGAATTTAACTTTAACGTTTTTGTCGTAAGAGCATACGAAGAGCCCTGCTGGATCAGACCAAAGGTCCAGCTTCCTGTATCTCACAGTGGCCCACCAGGTCATGAGACAACAAGATGCCTTCATCCTGTTGCAACTCCCTTGTACTTGGCATTCTGAAGTAGGAAGGCAATTTAACATATTGACAAGATTCCTGATAGTGCTTGTTTTTAAGAGAGCTCCCCTAGAAGTAAAGGCTTGCCCAGACTGGATCCTCAAGGTCTCTTAGAAAGAGAAAAAAAAAACTGTTTATGATCTTGGATAATTCGCCTTATTTGAAGGAAACCTAAGTAAGCACATCACAAGGCCAAGGGGCCAAGCCATGGGGGGGGGAAAGGGGGAATTAACCTTCACTACTCCCTGCTTTCTCAGCATGTTGCCTCCATGTATGTACAGGGCTGACCTGTCCATGAAAAGTAGTTGCTTGAGGCTGTGGGTTGACTTGAGTACTTGAGTTTTTTCAGCCTTCTGCCATTCCTTCTCCTCTCTGAATTTGAAAGAGCAGAATGGAGCAAAAATGTGGAAAGTGGTGCAGCAAACTTCTGTAAATAAATGCTTTACCCTTCTTCTATTCTTTTCCTTCTTCCTTTTAGAATCTGGGTAGGATGGCTGACTGGTACATTGCTGGTTGATGTGCTGTCTCGGGTCAAAGGCTGGTTCTGCATGAGTACTTGAGTGGCAAACTGCCCCTGCCCCACATAGGGTGCATTCAGTCCAAGTTTTGGAGCTTAGCTGAGCTTAGCGGGGGAGAAACAGTGACTAGATGTTAAAGTAGCAATGTAGATAGTGGGCAACTGTCCCTATTTGTATAGTTGCAGAAATTCCAAAGACAGTAAGACATAAACCAATTATAAACAACTGAATTGCTTTTGAAAGTTTAACATTACAAGCTCAGATTTAGCTAATTGAAATGTCATCCTAAATGTATTCTCTTTCAGTTTAATAATGTTGAATCCCTGAATGAAAAGATGTAGAAAACCTGTTTATTTAGGAGGTATACACTCTGAATACTACTTGAAAAAATACCATTCACACTGTCCAATAGAATAACTATCTTCAGACATCCCCTCCGATATCTGTATGTCGCTGATGGACATACAGTAGTTAGAGTAGGGTTTGTAGCAAGAAGACCAAGTAGGTAAGGTTGGCAAAGCAGCCTGAAAGAAAGCAAATACAGACATGCCCTGGTATCCACTGGGGTTCTGTTCTGGACCCCATCCCCCACTGTGGATTCTTGAAACTGGATATTGGGGACGCCTTTTTAAAGATCCTCAGTGGTTTTGCTGCAACAAGGTAAAAGATATGTTTAATGTTCCCCTAGCTTTTTAATAGGCTTCCCAGTATCCATGGTATCAGTGGATAACTGAAACAGTGGATACCTGGGCATGCCTGTACTATTGTGAAATCCAGATATATATATAAAGGATTTCCATTTCCTGGTATATTAATGACTATATTATGTTCATTAGAGCAAAGTAGGTCCGGTCATGGTTATTACAAAAACCTTGGCATAGGTTTTCTCCTTAAGCCTGGTAAGAATACAGTGGTACTTGATATGTTGTGGTTTTAGTGCAATCTTGAAAACTATTTCTTTGAAAACTATTTCTAATTTTTGGTGCCATATTTAAAGTTTTAACTATGGACTTTGAGATGCACTCATTCTGGTTTTTTGTTCAGTTTGATAGGCTTGCTAGCATACGAATTCCAAGCAGCAAAAAAGACCGACCAGATTTATGGCATCTGAAGCAATTGCATTCCTCAACTGGTGATTTACCTACATCTGCAGATGTAGATAGCTTCTTTCGTAGACCTTTGTCAGAGAGGGAGATCCTTGAACACTTTGAAAAAATGATGGTAAGGGTTTCTGTAATGCTATGATTTGTTCTTAGACTATTAAAATTGGGGCTGTCTTGTGAGGTTTCTTGTTTTACAAAATAGCATTAAATTAATGCTAATCTAATTAAATTATATTTGTTTATGGAATAAATTTCTTTTATAAAATACCTATGGAAAACTTGAATAACAGTCATGTCAGAGCTCCTTTAAACTATGCAATATTTAGCTCAATGAAAATTGACAGTGGTATTGGACAAGAAGTGCGCTGCACAAGAAGTACTACATTTGTTGAAATCAATCAATCAATCACTAGTATTTATATGGCTCCTTTTTACTATGGCTCCTTTTTACTTTTTACTCCTATGAATGGCTCCTTTTTACTAAGCACAATACTTGCTCCTTATGTAGGTTTGCCTGCTTATGATATCAGCTTTAATTCATGTATTGTGACTTGATACCACAATATTCCTTGAACAAGGCTTGTGACAAAGGGATCATACTACAGGTGACTGGGACAGGTTATGTTTAAACACTGGCTTGTTTTCTACTTGTGCATACAATCTGTTTTATGAAATAAGTTTACATAATCGCCTGAAGCTGCCCTGGACAGAGAATTGGTCCATCTGGTGAAGTATTATCTCGAATGGCCACAGTTCTTTATAGCTTCAGTCACAGGTTTCCCAGCCTGAGAGAACATTTTAAGTGGAAATGCTCAGAACTGAAGCTGGGACCTTCTGCATACAAAGTGTATCTGTCACTGAGCTTTGGACCCTGCTTGAATTTGATATAGAACTAAAACTGAACTACTATACCCTGCCAAATGTCCTATATTAATGGCACAACTTTAAACAAGGAAGTATTCAGTGCTTTAAACTGGCTCACTTTTCTTAAAGTGCTGAAACTGCTGCTAGCTAAAATCCTGTCAATTTTGAATTCCACCAAATGTCAGATTCAAACAATGGTAGTTTTGTTCTGCCCTGATCATATTTATGATTCACTATTTGAAAGCCTGGGGATGTACTTTTCAAGAATAGCAAAAAGGGTTATTATTAAATAAGTTGTTCAAAAAAGCATTAGTTATTAGAAAATATACAGTACCATTAAATATTGATTGCTGAAGTGGCAGGAAATTAATATATTTGTTTGGTGACTTGCAGAATTGGTATGATATAATTACTGTGACATAGAACAGGGAGGATATACAGGGCTATAAATGGACTTAAATTGAATGTGAAAAGGCTTTGTGGGAGTTTCCTGTGGCCCTGACAAGAAGCTTGTCAAAGAATTAGCTGACCTCTGGAATGGCAGAGTGGCTCAACACAGTTGATTCCAGAGGCTGATGGGTATTTTGGTTTCCCATAAGTTTAAGTAATGCAATATTAGAAAGTGGTTGATAGTGGAAGATTTATAGCTAATCCAGTTGAATTCTGGCTGTAACTCTTTATAGTCTTATTCTGTGATTGTGATGCTGGTATGAAAGTGTACAGTACATCTCAGCTACATGACTCTATGCTGTCTAGTAGAACTGTTACAAGTGGCGAGGGATGTGATGCATTGTGATTTCTAGAGTGACATTAGCAGCCTACTGTGACCAATTCCAACACTTTGCTGATTACATTGGTTGTATCATCCTTAATATAACCATTTTTCCTCTTTTAGGTCCAAACATTTTAGGTACCAAAATTTGGTTTTTATACCGGCAAAGTATTGCTGTTTTAAAATCTGCAGAGTTCATGGCAAAGTTAATGAAGAATGCTGAACAGGTTTTGCAACTTCTTGAAAAATGGGAAATGACCTGGGTTTTTTGCTTTTAGAAGGCATTCTGAGGCCCGGAAAGGCAGTGCACAGCTTCCTGGGCCTCAGAATATCTTCTGCATGGGATTGGCACCTAACTCTGGTCCTGTCCAGAGGGTATAAATCCAATCTCCACTGTGGGAATTCATGGTTAGTTAAAACTGTGGGTCTCTAATCTGCTGGTAGGGAGGCTGGACCAGTACTATAGATGTTTGTGATTCTCTGCAGTTGCTGTGTTATCACTTTTTAATGCTTAATTTTGTTGCTGTTTAATTTGCTGTTTGTGTTTTATTTTTTTAGCCACTAAGGTTTCAGAAGGTATAGTAGGATATGAGTATTCTAGTTAGAAATCCTTTCCTTGTTTCCTTTCTTTGACACTGGGGCAATTTTGCCACTCACTACCAGATGCTTCATCAATACAATCATTGAGGCTCTAAGTGTAGTAAGATAGAGAATGATGTTCATTCCCCCCCCCCACAAAACTCACAGATCTGGTGCTCCTTTAATTACCAAATGGTTAGTTATTGCATTTACTCTAGTTGCTGCTTGCTTAACTCTCCAATTTAATACAATTTTAATTGGTTGTCTCACCTATAAACTACTTCAATTAAAGTCTGATAGCAGATTTTAAATATTTTACAATAGATCTTGTAGGAATAATACTAAATACCTAAGTAAAAAACTATAATTGGAGAACTTTAACCCCCAGATGATTTCTGTACCTATGCATGAAGTCATAATGTGCACTATAAGCAGTCTGCTTCTCTGCACTTCATAGTCTCCTGACAGATGAAATACACAGTTGATTTTGAAACAAACTGCAACTGTCAACATTTGGCAGGTTTTCACAGCTCTGCACTGATGTCATATGCCTGAGCATGTTTTTGATAGTAAGGATAGTTGAGATGTGAAATGTCTTTTTTAGATAGCAGCCTTCCTGCATGGCTGGTATAGGACAAAGCCCATTTTTAGATATCCTGCTGTAGAGTGAATATCAAAGTACATTGTCACATATTCTTAAAAGTAACAAGATATATTCTGATAATGCGTTCACAAGCTATTAATAAAAAAGCAGAACATGAGGGCAACAACGTTCTGCTATTGGCAATTTCCCCCTTGCCCCAGAAATAAGTACAGGTATCCCCTGCTTTTTGACAGATTGTTTTTTGACAACCTGCTTTTTTAATGCATTTCAATTATACCTGGAAGTCATTCATTTAATGCAAGCTCTGCTTTTTTTCAATATCTCTCTGCTGTGTTAAAACCCATTTTCTACCAATGATGGGTCACTGTACCATTTCTTTCTTAGGCCCCCTAATGGAGAGAAATGCATTGTAAAAAATTCAAGGTTTTCCCATATACTTGAGTTAGAGGTGGTTCAGACGTGTACCATTGGTAGTAAAATGTAACCTGCTGCCTATGGTGCTGCCATATTGATTCCTATGTAAATCATACGCAGAACTGACTTTGCCTTACAATAAACACCCCTGACGGTTTTTTTTCTACTGAGCAGACAGCTCAAGCCATTGCAGGATCTTGCAGGGGGAGCCTCGGGGGGGGGGGCTTCTTGAGTAAGAACACTGTAGAGGAAAATTGCTTTTTGTAATTGAGGTATATGCTAAAAAATCAGCTTGGATGTTTTGCAGGCTTAAACAAACAAATTGTTTCTTTCTGCATAATTATCTTTTCCTTTAACGAGGTGGACAGAATTCTTCAGTTAGAAAGGTCTGAAGGAGGATTTGCCTCTTTGACCTTTGAAAGACAGGTGCGTGGCTGGAAAAAAACCCCTATATTTAATGCTGAGGTAGCTGCAAAAGCTTATTTCAGCATTCAGAGCACAATCCTCACCTGGAGTTAGGCTGGAACAGTTAGGCAAGCAATGTTTGGCCAGCACAAAGGCCACCATAAAGTGCGTTTGGACCACTCTTGGAGTCAGGGAGAATGGTGCACGTCTGATTTTTTTTTAAGTGAAATAATCTCAGTGATAGGGGAGCATTTTGGACCCATGATTACCCACTGGACAGCCTGAGGAAATAGGACAGGCCATTGGACAGCCTGAGCCATTGAGCTGCCTGCAAGAAGCATCTCATCTTTGCAACCTCAGAAGAGAAACAGCAAAATAAAATAAACTGTCATAATCCTGTCACCTACTGGTGACATAAACCTGCAGTAAATCATACCCCCTGCTTTGAGAAACCTGCACATTGCTAGAAGCATAGGTTTTATATAGAAAAGGTTGTTTCTCCTTTCAAGAAAAAAGGAGTCTCTCCAAGGTGTTGATGGCGATGTGTGCTTTTTCCCTATGCCAATATCACTTTGTGTTCTAATACCACTGACAGCACAATCCTAAACTGCGCTGGAATAGTGAGGCTGGCAGGCCTGCATGATATCCCACTCCTCCCCAGTCATAGCAGATAGTATCAAGTGCACTGAATGTATGCAGTGTTGAAGGAATTGGGGGTGCTGAAGGAATTGGGGGTGAAAAATTCATCCATCCAACTTGAAAGGCAGAGGTGGGAGGAGAAAGACATTTCAGATCAGGGAAGAAGATAACTTGCAAACAAGTCAGCTGAACTTCTGGAGGCCCCCTTACTACCTCCATGACCTGCTAAATAGGCTGAAAATAAATCTGCAGGAACACAAGACAGCTTGGCGCATCATCTTCCTCAGAAAGTGTTTATAAATGTTCTTGTGGTAGTGATACATCTCAGTTCAACTCTGACAGGGGAAGCATACAGTCTTGGGAAGTCATGTTTTTGGGCTGTGTGTGTCTAATACTTGTGTTGTCCTTTTCCCTTTAGGAAGATATGAATTTAAATGAAGATCGAAAGACACCCTTGAGAAGAAAAGACTTTAATACCAAAAAAGAGATGGTGATGCAATATATTAGTACTGCTTCTAAAGTGGTAAGTGTGTGCTTTGCAAATCAGAAAGGTTTTTCTGGCTTTTGTGTCAAAGTGCTTGATGGTACATAGCAGTGGCAGCAGAACACTTTCTCTAAACTAATATGCTGAATGACTGAATGGGGTGCTGTTCCATTTACAGATGCAAGGTCTTGCTGTACTATTGTAATCTGCACATGCCTTAAAGAACCCAGCATGTCTTATTTCGTCTGCACCCTTCCTTTATTCATGGCATGTAAGCGAAAGTAGGCTTCTATCACATAATATAGCTCTGTTTCCGTAGAGTACATGATTGTAAGTATATGTGATGAGTCAGGTTCTCCCACTGGTGCTGTATATTTTACAAAAGAGTTGTTCATGCCGAATATGAAAGACCATTGTATTGGAGGATATGGCCCTCTGTTGCCACACAAGCCTTTTTAAAAATTTTGTTCTGATGTAGATCTGTGCCCAGAGACCATGATCCTGATCAATCTTGTGGCATTTGAATTGGGTTCATGGCAATAGGCCCTTAGATACCATAGGCCTCAGGAAATGCAAAAATTTTGTTGTGTCAGAACAATTAGTTGGTTGTTTTGAGAGAATTGTTGCTTTTTGTTTCTTGGAGAATTCCATGAACATTTGCCTTGTTTGCGAAGCAAATTTGAATCTGCAAGCAAAAGCTACATTCTCAGAGCTTCCTGACTTGAAGTAAACAAAATGCTTGGTGATGCAAAAGAAGTGTTCCAAACCCTAGACGTCAACAGTTCTGTGGCTAAATTTAAGGTGTATGTTATTTGAGACACTGGATTCCAGAGCAAATTAAGAGTTCATTGCCATACTCTTGGAGCAAAACAATAAGAGGTACCTATTTTGAGTTGGGGATGAACAATTGAGAGCCACCAAGGCTTAAAGAGAGGTCCATGATGAGCTCATGCCACAAAAGCTGCTAAATTTTCCTATGAGAGTTTAGGGCACTGCTCACGTTTAGGGTTAGCTATATAAATGACTGAATATATTGCCCTGCATTTTATTTGATTCCCTCTTCCCCATTATTATATTACTATGCTTCTCGCAAGGACCTAACAGAAGCAGATGAGATTAAGAAGAGGTGGTGAGAATACACAGAGGAACTATATAAGGCCGGTCTAAATGTTCCTGATAACCACAATGGTCACTGAGCTCCAACCTGACGTCCTGGAGTGTGAAGTCAAGTGGGCTTTAGAAAGCATCACTAACAACAAAGCTAGTGGAGGTGACAGCATTCCAGCTGCGTTACTCAAAATCTTAAAAGATGATGCTGTCAAAGCGCTGCACTCCAAATGCCAGCAAATTTGGAAAACCCAGCAGTGGCCACAAGACTGGAAAAGATCAATTTACATTCCAATCCCAAAGAAGGGCAATGCCAAAGATTGTTCAAACTATCGCACCATTGCACTCATTTCACATGCTAGCAAGGTGATGCTCAAAATCCTACAAGCTAGGCTTCAGCAATATGTGAATCGAGAACTACCAGATGTACAAGCTGGTTTCCGAAGAGGCAGAGGAACTAGAGATCAAATTGCCAACATTCGCTGGCTCATGGAGAAAGCAAGAGAGTTTCAGAAAAACATCTACTTCTGCTTCATTGACTATGCCAAAGCCTTTGATTGTGTGGATCACAACAAACTGTGGCAAGTTCTTGAAGAGATGGGAGTACGAGACCACCTTATCTGTCTTCTGAGAAACCTGTATGCGGGTCAGGAAGCAACAGTTAGAACTGGACATGGAACAACTGATTGGTTTAAAATTGGGAAAGGAGTATGACAAGGCTGTATACTGTCACCCTGCTTATTTAACTTATATGCAGAGTACATCATAAGAAAGACTGGGCTAGATGATTCACAAGCTGGAATCAAGATTGCTGGGAGAAACAACAACCTCAGATATGCAGATGATACCACTCTAATGGCAGAAATGGCCATTAGAGAACCTTCTGATGAGGGTGAAAGAGGAAAGTGCCAAAATTGGCTTGAAGCGCAACATTAAAAAAACTAAGATCATGGCCACCACTCCCCTCACTTCCTGGCAAATAGAAGGGGAAGCAATGGAAGCAGTGACAGACTTTATTTTCCTGGGCTCCAAGATCACTGCAGATGGTGACGGCAGCCATGAAATTAAAGGACATTTACTTCTTGGGAGAAAAGCTGTGGCAAACCTAGACAACTTAATCAAAAGCCGAGACATCACCCTGCCAACAAAGGTTCGCATAGTCAAAGCTATGGTTTTCACAGTATGGCTGTGAGAGCTGGACCATAAGAAAGGTTGAGTGCCAAAGAATAGATGCTTTTGAATTATGGTGTTGGAGAAGACTCTTGAGTGTCCCCTGGACTGCAAGGAGATCCAATCGGTCAATCCTCCAGGAAGTCAAGCCTGATTGCTCCCTGGAAGGACAAATCCTGAAGCCGAAGCTCCAATACTTTGGCCACCTCATGAGAAGAGATGACTCTTTAGAAAAGACCCTCATGCTGGGAAAGATTGAAGGCAAAAGGAGAAGGGGATGGCAGAGGATGAGATGGTTAGATAGTGTCACCGAAGCGATGAACATGAAATTGGGCGAACTCTGGAAGCTAGTGGAGGACAGGGAGGCCTGATGTGCTGTGGTCCATGGGGTCGCGAAGAGTCGGACACGACTTAGCGACTGAACAACAAGAAATGCTTTTCGCAGTAGCAGATTGCATCTTTACCCTCTTCTCTCTTCCTCTTGCCATTCCAACGAGTTGTGCCATTGGCCACTGCATTTGGCTTCCCCTGTGTCTGGTAATGCGTCCCTATCAGTCATGTCGAAAGCAATATCTAGCAAGTGTGTTTATCTTTGTATACAAGGAGAAATAAAATTATGTGTATATGTTTGATATTGAAATTGTCAAGGGTGTTGGTTCTTTGGCAGATGTGAAAAGTTTTCTGAAGATAGCCTGAAAATCATTGTTCTAGAATTCTGGGATCAAATATCCCTGCATCGTACATATGGTAATAGGAGAGGAATTTATTTAATTCTTGTTAAACTTCAACTCTGCATCTTGTTTTGCTCTGCAGTGATACAAGTAAAAGTGTGTGTCTTGGTACGCATCATATTATGTCACCCATGTGATCCTGCTTGGATCATACTGTGCTTGATCTCCTGCTTATTTGCTCAAAATGTATTAAATTTCCAAAATTTGCAGTTGGCTGTGTTCTTTGTAGCCCATAAGAACAGATGGTTCAAGCTTAGGAGTCATTTACAGCATCTTGTTTTCAGCAGTATTCAGTAAGATGCTTCTGGGAAGTTCAGGAGTGTGACATAAAGGCAATGGTCTCTCTTTGCACTCTGAAGTGACAATGACAACTACTCTCACCACCCACACTCTATTTGTTCACCTGCAATTTGTAATTAAAGGTTCTCTGTAAACCTTGAAGTTTCTCTCAAGTTGATAGGCACCCCTGGATAAGTTTGTTTTTACAACCATGAAAATCAGTGCCTATGCCATATCCTATGGCAGTGAATTTCATAAGATGGGTGTTACAAATGCGTAAAAACACTACCTTTTGGGGGTTAAAATATTTGAACAAGAACACAAAACACCACATTTTAACGTTTAAGACATTTTCCAGAAATTAAAATAATTACTTTTCCAATTAGAAATAATACTGTGGCTGCATCTTTTAAAGCACTTAAAATTACTGAAAATGTAAAGTTGGAATGAAAACACAACACTATTTTCTGTTTTTCAAATCACAGAATCTGCGGAAAAAATAAAGCCCATTTTCAAACACCCCAATCCATAAATGTTCCTTTTGTCTGTCCTGGATTATCTTACTAACTGCTAGTAAGAATTTCTTTCCTGAAGTATTGTATAGTTGTGTCTTGTTAATCCACTGATGCAGTATCCATTGATTTGACTTGCCACTGATAGGGGGGGGGGTCCACCTTTAAATGCCTTGTAACAAGGGTAAAAAGGGTCAAATTCCCATTTTTTTCCTTCCTATATTCCATTATATTACGCTGGTGGGGCTCATTTCTGATAATGATGAGTCTTCCTATAGGGATGAAGTTCATCAGTTGTCCCTCTGGTGCAAAGCAAATAATCTTATTTTTAATATAAGTAAGACAAAGGAATTTATAGTGGATTACAGGAGGAGCAGTTCGGACATCCAACCATTGTATATTGAAGGTGGTTTGGTAGAACAGGTGACGGAATGTAAGTTTCTAGGTATTACCTTGAAACAAGATTTAACATGGGGTGCAAACACCTTAGCCCTAGAAAAAAAGGCCCAACAACGTTTGTATTTTCTGAGACTTTTAAGACTACAACAACTGTCGGAGAGTCTACTAGTTGCCTTTTATCGAAGCTCTATTGAGAGCATCTTATCTTATTGCCTCTGTGTGTGGTTTATGAGTTGCACAGGGGCAGAGAAAAAGGCACTCCAAAGAGTGATAAAGAGGGCACAAAAGATCATTGGCTGCCGTCTTCCCTCACTGGAGGATTTGTATAACATGGGATGTAGTAGGAAGATACAAAAAATCTTGAGAGATTCCTCACATCCGGGTCACTCGATGTTTGAGATTCTACCGTCGGGAAGAAGATACAGAGTGTTGAAAGCTAGGACAAGTAGGTTTAAACATAGTTTTTACCCAAGTGCTGTGATCAGGCTAAATGCAGGGGTTTGAATCTGGTGGTCTTAATAATGTATACTGTATGGTACTTATATTTATATGTTTTAATGTTGTTTTTAAATGTTATTTGTATATGTTATTTGGTGTTGTCCAGTGTAAGATGTGAAGAGCACCTCATTTCGTTGTTCTCATACCGTGAGTACAATGACAAATAAATTTCTATCTATTATTCACCCCATCTAGTGGCTGAATGCAATATAGCATCTATACCAGTGATGGCGAATCTTTTGGGCTTGGTGTGTCAGAAATTCAGAAAATTCTGAACTCAACTCTGCTGGTGTGTGACACACACACACACACACCCGAACAAAAGAAAACAAATTACGTACTAGAACACATTGCGCTCTCTCTCTCTCTCTCACTTGATCTCTGGGTGTTTCTGTCTCTCTGCCTGTTGCTCTTTTTCTTTCTTTCTCTGGCTGCCTGTCTCTCACCCACCTCCCCCACATGCGCAGGTCAACAACATTGACCTGGTAGTCGAAGGATCCCAGCTTGTAGTGTGGGTAGCTGCTGGAGCCACAGGGGTGAATGCTCCATGCTGGTGTCCAGGCGGATTGGCCAGATGTGGACATTCTTCATCAGACACATGTCTCTGCCTCAGGAGCAGCCAATGAGGGCCATGGCCAAAGTGACTTATGAAGCTCTGAGGCAGCTGGAAATGCCTAAGCCCCATCTGGAACATCATGTGCAGCGTTGCATGATGCCTCTTCCTGATCATGCCAGTTGTGAGTTCAGGAAGCCCTGAAGTGGAGATCTAGGGAATGCAGGATGGTCCTGCATTGAGGATCTCACCCTGCTCTGTATTCCTCAGTTCCTTCCCCTAAAGAGATCCATTCTACTATGAAATTTCTGGTTCTTTTGGATCAGGCACAGATGCAGGAAGGACCCTTTTCAGCTCCAAAACCTACCTCTCTCTTTCATTGATGTCTGGCTTGTCTGTATTCAAACTAGGCACAAGGAAGTCGGAGTCACAACTGTAAACAGTGAAATGCCTACAAAAAGGGCAGTTGCAAATACAGACGGTGGTTCAAAAATGAAATGGAGCTAATGCACAAGGGAAACCCCCACGATATAAAGACACTCACGGAAGTGCAGCTGCCCCAAAGCAGACAAGCTGAGTGTGCAATGCGGAGGGGACAGGAATCACAGAAAGGAGGCTCACAGAAAGGAGCCTCGCCCCCCCTTCCCCTGTGACAGCCACACCTGCTGCAGCCCTGTGACTCCCATCCATCTGTCCCCTGACTCACAGTCAGATCTCGTAAGTGGCTCCTTCCAACTTCTCACACAGATTAGAAAAAGCCAAGGAGGAGCAGGAAGTGACGATTGTCATCCATCTCCTCTTCCCGCTTGCCTCTCTAGAATTGTGCAATCCCTGCTTTTAACCCTTAAAGCGCATCTCACAAGGAAACAGAGACTTGCGCTCTTTGGAGGAGGAGGAAAATCTTCACACACACACAAACACCCCCAACTTTGCAGCTGGACAGGAGGCACCACTGCTCCCCTCCTTTGTAGCCCCCCCTCAATCCCAGACTGCAGCCTCCGATGCCTCCTGCATGGCTCAGTTCCTTCCTATGCTCAGCCCAATCCTAGGCCTGTCTACTCAGAAGTAAGCCCAATTATAGTCAATGGCGCTTACTCCCATGAAAATGTGTATAGGATTGTCACCTCAGTCTCTGCAGGCTTTGACCAGTGCGTGCACGCACACTCTCCTACACGCACACAGAGGCCAGCAGCAGCAGTTCTGCCTTGTGTGCTTGCTTCCCGCCTTTTTCCCTGACACTCTGTGCAGGCGCCCCAGGATTCAGAGCACTGTAAGTTGAAAGAGAGCAAAACCAGCCCCCTCCCTCCCTGTCTCGCAACGTTTCCCCTTGGGATTGTGTAACCTCCCTCACTTCTTTGCAAAATTGCAAAAAGCAGAGCCCCTGCCCGCCTCCCAGCTGCTTGCAAGAGCTTGCTTGGGGGCGGGGCAGCTCCAGCAGGGTGGCGTGTCACCAAAAATGCATTGGCATGTCAGCCTTGACACGCGTGTCATAGGTTCGCCATCACTGATCTATACCAATGCATTTTAGGGCAACAATAGAGGAGCAAAAAACCTGGCAGTTGGTCTTTAAAACTCTTTTCATTGATTTCCAGAAAAGAACCCCAGAAAAGAACTGTAGTTACTTTGTCATATTTTGTCTTGCCAGAAAAACTTAATTCCTGATACCAAATGCACTGTAAAGTAACAGTGATTATTTCTAGGAGAGACTTATTTTTTTACTGCGTCTGAAGAGGGAAATAATCTTTCTGTGTCCACACAACTTCTACTTCAGTGGGGAAAAAGGCAGGGTATAACTTTTTTTTAAAAAAATAACTGTTATCAAGAACCTGCATAACGTTGCCTGTGATGTGTGACTATTAAAGGGTGCAGTTGGTAGTACACATTTGGACTACTCTCAGATAAGAGTATATTAATTTATTATCACAACCATTAAAACATGTTAATTTATAATGTCCTCTGTGCAAATCCAAAACCCACAACGCATGCAGATTCATATGACATAACAAAAAACATGCTTAGAGATGGGGGGGGAAGGGCAAGTATCCAATGAAACGCTACTCATTGGATGGAGCTAGGAACTAGTCAGAGAATCCTAAAATATTGTTGCAAAGAACCTTGGAGGTAATTCAGTCCAATCCCTGCTCAGTGCTGGTGACTACAGCATTCCTGAGAAATGGCTATAGAGTCTCTGCTTGAAAACCTCAAAGAAGAGAGAACTTACAACAGCACAAGGCTGACTGTTCCAGTGCCATACAACGTTTATAGATAACAAATTCTTCCTTGTGCCGAACCTCAAAAGTTCTTCCTTGTAGTTTCAACTCATTCATTCTAGCCCTGCCCTCACAAACCAAAGAAAGTCAGAAGACTCTATGACAGCCCTTCAAGTACTAGAAGATAGTTATCATACCTCTCCATCATACTTCTGGAGAAGTCTTTCTCCAGACAAAAGGTACCAAGGTCTTTTTCTAATTCTTCATAGGACTTGATTTCCAGAGGAAATCATCTTAGTTCTCTGAACCTGCTCCAGCTCATCAATGTCATCCTTAAAACATGGTGCCCAAAAACTGGATGATTTGTTCCAAGTGAGGCTGGACTAGTGCAGCATGTTGTAGAACTATTATTTCTGGACTCTGTGCCTCACTATTGCAGCCCAGCAGTGCATTTTTTTTTTAGAGCCATGCCACTTGTCACCATGGGTCACTGAGATCTTTTTAACACATGCTGCTGCCAAGCTTGTATTTTGCTCCTACATGCAGGTTTTTACACTTACCTTCATTGATATTCATGTTGTTGGTATTGGGCCCAATGATTAAGCTTTTTGAAGATCATTTTGAATCCTAATTTGGTCTTCCAGGGTGTTAACTGTCCCCCCAGCTTTGGGTAGTCTTCAAATGTGATAGGCATTCTCTGTACTCTGTTGTTCAGGTCTATTGAACAGCAAAGAACTCAAAGGATTCTTTGGTAGTTGCCACAGTGTGTGTGATGGAGATTGTTTTTTTTTATTTTTATTTTGAGTATAGGATTTAATCATGTGTATCCACATTTAATTTTTAAGGAAATCTATTTTTTTAAAAGAGGAAATTACATAACCTAATTTTAAGGCACATTCAATAGAAATAAACCTGGATTAAATTCAGTTTCTTCTATATTAAAGAAATAATTGACCTGTATCTGTCCTAGTGTATGATAATTTTCACTTAATTGTGTCACGTTCAAAATCTAAGCTGATGGCACATTTGAAACATATTACTACATTTTTCTTCTCGTGTGTGAAGCTAGTATGTTAGGGCAAGAGTATTTATGTAGAGAATCGGTGCATCTCATTCCCATGTATGGATGCCTATTAACTGAGCATAGTTCCATGATGGTATACATTATATGTCTTGAAGGCTGTTTGAATAAGCTTATTTCTTATGAACTTGCCTCACTTTTAATGTCAAACAGCTGTAATATGAAACAGGTTCTGTTATACTTTCCTAGTAGTTTTTAGCTTGGGTCTTGAAATCCCAACTGTGGTGAAGTCTAAACTGTGACCTGGTCTAAACAAAGTACCTGGTATTTTTGCAACCAAAAATAACATTACAGTGAAAGCTTTGTGGATTGCGTGTTGGCTAAAATGCAGTAAAAAAGTTGTTTGTAAGTGTGCCTTTATTCATGGATGCTAGTTTCAAAATATGCATAAAATAATTATACAATAACTATTGTATTGCAGGGAAGTTTGAAAAGTAGCAGACAGATTTCACCGCATGAGTTCATATATGAATTAAAATCTGCAACAACAGATGAAAGACTTTTCAGTTGCTTAGAATCGCTTCGTGTGTCATTGACCAGTAATCCTGTCAGGTAATTCAAGCCGTTCAAAATTTCTTTCGCCCCGCTCAATGATAAACTGTTTCTAACATGTGTTTAATTTGCAACTTTATTAAAGAACGTATTACTGAAATGTTACATGAATCTCCTTTATTTTGTTATGAGAACAATACTCTTCTCAAAATGTAAGTATTGGAGATACAGTAATTTCCCTCTGCCTATTTTGTTGTCGTTCTGCTCTGCACATCCCGTGCTTGAGCTTACATGCGTTGTGCATTACGTCCTAACCTTAAATTCATTGTGCCCAATCTATACCTGATTCAGAATGAGTCGATTCAGAATACTAATTCTGGATCATTCCTCTGTAGGCTACAGATGGGGAGTAATGTATTTTTGAAAGCCTGCATTGCCTTCTGTGTATTACCTGCATTACCTTCTGTGTATATTATTATTATTATTAATCTATTAAGGCATTTTTTGTCCAAGGCCATATGGGCAGCTGAATTTGTCTTCAAAGGTGGATAAAATGGCTACTGTTAGTACTGTTCCTGGAAGACTGAATAGTGGATTATTTTATTGCTTGTGATGTATGCATTATTATGCTGCTGAAGTACTCAATCTGTGTTGCTCTTTTGCTTGGTGCTAAATTAATCTCCATATCATTATGATGTTGCCAAAAGGTCTCTTGACCTAAAATTAGAATTTGATTAAATCACCAGTTTTAATGAGTTGTAGTGTTTTCATGGCAATGCCTACAAATAAATGTGTGTTTATGAACACCACATGTAAATGCTTTATAACTTCATAAATGTCTCCAGGAAAGCCTACAAACCTATATACAGTAGGTCCTTGTTTTCATATACATCTGCTACTGTTGCATCTTGTGACCAATGTGTACTTCCAGTGCTGCAGACAACCCTTTCACAGCTGGAAGTGGATGGCTTCCATGTTGCAAATCCCATATTGAACAATCTTTGTCATCCATTCTAGAAGGTTTGAAAACGGTCTAGAAACTTTAGCTGGTACAGAAAGCTGCTACCAGCTTGTAGGTGAGGCAATTAGTTACATGATCTTTCCATCACCCATGTTTTCATTGAAGGCTCAGTGGAACCCCCAAGAAATTGGTTCACAGCCCACGAAGTGAGTTCTGACCCACAGTTGGAGAAACGGTATTTGTATCTGGCCTCAGTTAACTATGTTGATCTTGGCTTTAAACCCCCTGAATGATTTGGGATCATGTTGCCTGAAAGACTGCTTGCTCTCATTACTACCTGTCTAGGTATTGAGGTTTGTTACTGAGATCCTGATTTATGGCTTGTCACTGAGACATATGTCTGGTAGGTACCTGGAGGTTGTGAAGTGCCCTTTCGACAGGAAGTTTATGGCCCCTTGCAGTTTTAAAAAATATGTTTTATGCTGAGGCTCCTGCATGCTTTAAAATGTTTTTAGTGCCACAATTTAAAGTTTTTTGTTTCAATTTTTTTGTATTGTTATATAGAATTTTGAGTTAATTGGAAACCACATCACTTTTTTTAAAAAGTTATATAAAATATAAATTTATCTTGTATGATCTGTGTTCTAAATAGAAGAATGAAAGAGAATAACAATGTTTAGTGTTAATCCATTTGCAGATCAGTTGGCTGAAAGATGCAGCCAAATTGGAGAAGGTTCAGAGGAGAGCAACGAAGATGATCAGGGGGCTGGAAAAAAGTCCTGTGAGGAAAGGTTGAGGGAACTGGGTATGTTTAGCTTGGAGAAGAGAAGACTGAGAGGGGATATGATAGCACTCTTCAAATATCTGAAGGGACAAATATCATAAGGAAGGAGGGACAAATCTGTTCTCATCTGCCTTTTGACAGTAGAACTAGGTCCAATAGGTACAAACTGCAAGAGAGGAGATTCCGGCTGTTCATCAGGAAGAATTTCTTGATGATAAGGACAGTTCGACAGAGGAATAGTCTGCCAAGGGAGGTGGTGGATTCTCCCTCATTGGAGACCTTCAAGCAGAGGCTTGACAGGCACATGCTGGAGATGCTTTAGGAGGATTTCCTGCTACAGGCAGGGGGTTGGAGTAGATGACCTTGTAGGTACCTTCCAACTATATGATTCTATGATACCAGTTATTGGTCCATGAGCAACAGGTTTTCGATTCAACCAAAATGTTGTTTTGATTGTGCTAGATTGTTCTCTGGGGTAAGCAACCAAATACCAGCTTTGATAGTTTGCTGCCGTTGGAAGCTGTAACTTGCCCAAAGTTGGTCAAAGACTTTAACTCGCTGAGTTGGGGGATTTAAACCTGGGTCTACCTAATTCAAGCTAAAAGCCTTGATAGTTTTCTCTTGTAAGTTTAAAGCTTTCTTTAAATGTATAGTTCTCCATCTCTAAAAAGAGATTCAAAAGAACCCTATATAACCAATACCAATTTGCATGACTTCAAATTCACACAAAGATCAACTCTATTCAAATATTGCAAGAATGCATTGTTATATCCTGTCACAAGACTTCATTTTCTTCTCTTGAGTACATAACTCTCAAAGCTTTTATTTCTATTCACTATTTACCATTTCTCCATAAGGAAAGCTTGTGCATTCTTCTAGTACTGTGCTGTAAAAATGATCACTGTAACATATGTAATGATAAATTGGCTCTCATGGTATACTTGGAAAATACAGGAAATTGATGTATCGCCAGTGGGACTTGAGAAATATTAACAAGTGGTGTTAGGTATGATAAGGGCTGATTTTTTCCAGAAATGTTATGGATAGGTCTACCAGTTGTGGATTGACCTGATAGTCTATCATACAGACATTGCCAACAATTAAAGGCTTGAGGATTTATTTTTTGTTAGCTCTAATGTCCGATGCCATCAATTTTACTTTCCAAGATGCAACTGCTTCCCTCCACCCCTTAATTTTAGAATAGACATAGATTCCTCATTTGTTAGCAGCAGCAAAATTTGTAATTGCACAGTATTGTAAATGGCAAAAGCCATTACATTTAGACAGGCCCTTGGTCAGAATATTCACTTCAGTAATTGTGGTCTTGGTAATGGTGGTACCACTTTTGACACCCAAAATATAAGGATTTGTTCTCTTTAAAACCCTCATGATAGTCATATGACTCAGTATGAATGGTTAGTGTTCATTGAAGAAAAAGGCAAGAGAAGGCAGCTACTGGTCATTATTTCATAAAAATTAAAGCAAGCTGGTTAGATTAGATTACTTTATTGTCATTATACATATTGTCATTATACATAACGTACAACGAAATTTGTAAGCATTCCAGGACACGGATCCACACACACTTTATACACTCAACCTATCCACACAAATCTAGAATAAATATCTAAAATCTCCAAATAACAATGCCATTCACTCAGGGATGCAACAAGCAGCAAGATAGACAGTGAATCTCAACACCATAGGAAATGCCTTACTATCTTGTTCCCGGCAATTTCCCGAGTTCATCATTTAACATAATTACAGCCTTGGGATAAAAGCTGTTCATAAATCATGTGGTACGTATCCTAATAACTCTATACCATTTCCCAGAAGGCAACAATTCAAATAGGCTGTAGGCTGGATGGGACGAATCTTTAAGGATACAATGTGACTTCTGCAGACAATGGGATATAAAAATGTCATCTAGGGCTGGAAGATGAATCGCAATGATGGTCTGAGCCATCTTTATGATTCTCTGCAATGCCCTTTTGTTCATGCCATATGTCAGGACACTATCAATAGTACTACGATAATAAGGCAGAAGCAGATGTTGTGGCAGGTTGATCTTCCTGAACATCATCAGGAAGTATAACCGATTTTGTGCTTTCCTTACTAACATAATGGTGCTAACAGTCCATGAGAGGTCCTCTGTGATATGAATACTCAAACATTTAAAATTCACAACCCTCTTTACCACCTCGCCATGTATAATGGAATATGCGCTTCCCTCTTTTTCCTAAAATCAATTATAAGTTCCTTTTTTTTTTAATACTAGCTTTTCCTTACCTGGCATTGCCCGAGTATTTATTTAACCCAAGCTTCTATTAGACACGAAAAGGAATGAATTCTACCAATCAGCTCAGCGACCCCGAAAACTATGGATTTGACATTAATGTCAGTCATTTTAGACATTTTATTTTTCACCCCTTCTCACCCCCCATGCCGATGGGGGCCGAACATGGACTTAAACGGCATTGGGAGTGTCACCATTCGTCTCAGCGACCCTGAAAACTATGGATTTGACACCAGTATCCGGTGTTTTTGATCATTTTTACATGGCACCCCCTTCGCACCCCCACCCCTAGGGGTGCTAGGGGTGTCGTACCCTCACAGTATTTGTTGCCAGATCGTAAGGCATATGTGTACCATGTTTGGTGTAAATCGCTCCAGGCATTCCAGCAGGTCATTGTGGACATTTTATTTTGCACCCCTTTGCACTCCCCATGCCGACAGGGGCCGAATCTGGACTCAAATGGCATCGGGAGCGTCACCGCTCATCTTGGCGACCCTGGAAACTATGGATTCGACACCAATATCGGCCGGTTTTGAGTATTTTTACATGGCACCCCCACCCTTAGGGGTGCTGGGGGGGTGTCTTACCCTGTTCTGCCAGAAACTCCGTGCCGGGCCACCCCAAGGGCCCTAATGCTCACACTAGGCTAAGTAGTTTCCCCACACAGTGGCATCAGAGATAGGCAAGAGGGAGGGGATTCATTCACCCAGTGGGCCTCCTCTCTTCCAGCAGCTTTGTTTGGGATCACCGGCTGGCCAGCCTCCTCCAGACTACCCTCATCACTGGCTTAGCTCCAAACTACTGTAAGTGTTGCACCAACAAACCCCACCACCAAACAATAGGCAGTCAGCTTGCCCAAGCCATAACTGCCTCCTCCACTTGGGCGTGGCAGGGCTCCAGGGCTCCCAATGCCACGGCATTGGGAGTGTCACCATTCGTCTCAGCGACCCTGAAAACTATGGATTTGACACCAGTATCTGGTGTTTTTGATCATTTTTACATGGCACCCCCTTCGCACCCCCACCCCTAGGGGTGCTATCAGGCTCCAGTATCAGGCTCCAGGGGCGTGGCAGACATACAACAATTCCCAATGGTCCCAAAACAACCTTACCTCAGCCAGTTCCTCAGTCCGGCAGGCAGGCAGCAGTCCAGCAATCCATCCATTCAGCACCTACCTGGTGCCCTCCTCCAGCACCTATCCAGGTCCTCCTCCAGCACCTTCCCAGGTGCCTCTCCTACAGCTTCTGCCTCCAACTTTATACTGAGGCCAGCCAATCAGTGGGCAGGCTTTAATTCATCAGCCACACCCATCTGCACCTGTGCTAACCTCCCTTCAGAGCCAGAGCCCTTATGAGCCTGCAGCGGTGTTCCTGCTGCAGGAGTTCTGGGATTAACCCCATAATCCCTGGTTTACCTGGACAAGGGGCCATTGCTGATACCATTCCCTCACTTCTTGGGGTAGCTTCTGCCTTTTCCAATACATACACCCAGTATTTCTTTCCAGATTGTAAGGCAGATGTGTACCAAGTTTGGTGTACATCGCTCCAGGCGTTCCAGAGTTATGCTGGAACATTCACACAAACATACAAACATCCATTAAAATTATGAAGTACTTACATCCGTGTAGAAATATGAAACTCTTCACTGAAATAAAAAAGTATTAATGAACTTGAATCCAAAATGCACACTATCACTGTCAAATTAAGTAGGAAACACACAATTGACTAAAAGAGCGAAATGAAATTGTCACACTCACTGAACGAAGTCACTGATTCTGCAGATCATGTGCTAGGATAGTACTGAAGGATGAGAAACTGGAAGACTTGCTGAGTTAGCTCCCCTTAAATACGACCATCTAAGTTTCGAGTGGGTGCTGGAATTCTCTCTAACAATTCTTTCTCTCAAGCCTGGCCAGCTCAGGCACTTGGAAGTATTTTTGCTTTCCCTTTTCTGTTTATTTCCTGTGTATTCAGCTCAGTTACTGCTATCCTAGCACATGACCTGCAGAATCATTTGTGACCACAGGGTGGCAGCACACTTTTACTCCAATAGAATTGCATTGCTTTTTGACGTGCTCTGCCCCCTCCCCCAGGAAGACCTGTAATTGATCAAGAAGTCCCCCCGCCCCCAAGTCTGGCCAGCTCAGGCACTTGGAACTATTTTCGCTTTCCCTTTTATTCTTATTACTAGCTTTTTGTGACCCGGCGTTGCCCGGGGGCAGAAATTATCCCCAGGCTCTATTAGGAGGAGGAATGCGTTTGTTCTGCAGTGCACCCCCACCTCTGGGGGCGTAAGGGGGGCCCTACCCCCACAGTATATCTGTCCAGATCGTAAGGAATAAGTGCACCACGTGTGGTGCACATCGTTCCAGGCGTTCCCGAGTAATGGTGGAACAGACCCACAAATATACAAACCTCCCTCAACAGTATGACATAGTGCGATGCATATATAGACATATAGAACTCGTCCCTGAAATAAAACAGTATTGATGACCTGGAACCCCAAACGCACACTATCACTGTGAAAGGAATGAGGAAACAGGGACACCAGCAACTAAGAGAGCAATAGGAAGGTCCCACTTACTGTCTGCAGGTCCTGTGGCAGCATAGGCCTGACGTATGAGAAACAGGCAGAGGTGGCCTGTGAGCTCCGTGGACATAGGCCCCTCTCAGATCCAACTGGCTGCTGGAACTCTGTGGATCCTGCTCTTTCCTCCCTGGCCCACTCAGGCCACGCAGGCGAAGCACTTTAGTTTCGCTTTCTGTTCTGCTCAGTTTCAGCTGAGCTGCTGCAGAATCGTCTGTGACCACAGGGTGGCAGCAGACCTGTAGCCCCATGCAATCCCCTTGGTTCCTGACGATCTGGGCCCCCTCCCCGAAAACCGGGGGGCCGTAGGGGGGTCTGACCCCCGCAGTGATTCCTTCCAGGCTGCAAGGAACGTGTGTGCCAAGTTTTGTGGCCGTGGGTCAAGGGACGGAGATTTGTATAAGGAACATACATACCCGCATACATACACACCCACGTCCATTTTTATATATCTAGATTGCTATGTATTCAGCTCAGTTACTGCTATCCTAGCACATGACTTATACAATTAACTAAAGCAGCAAAATGAAACTGTCACATTCACTGAAGGATGATAAACTGGAAGACTTGCCAAGTTAGCTTCCCTTAAATACGACCATCTAAGATTCGAGTGGGTGCTGGAATTCTGCCGAACATCATGATTCCACGACCGGGGCATAATGATTTCTAAAAATTTCCAGAAGGTTCTACAGATTTTATTCGTCCTGTTCGACTAAATTTGGGCTTCAGTGTCATCGGGACTGTCACCTCAGCGACCCCAAAAACTACAGATTTGACACTAATGCATTTTGGACATTTTATTTTGCATCCCTTCTTGCCCCCCATGCCGATGGGGGCCAAACCTGGACTCAGACGGCATCAGGAGCGTCACCGCTCGTCTCGGCAACCCCGGAAACATTTTTTTGACACCAATGTCGGCCGTTTTCGATCATTTTTACATGGCACCCCATTCGCACCCCCACCCCTGGGGGTGCTAGGGGGGGTCTGGCCCCTGCAGTATTTGTTTCCAGACTGCAAGGCATATGCGTACCAAATTTGGTGTCAATCGCTCCAGGCGTTCCAGAACCTATGCGGAACATATGTACACACACACATACGTTCTCTTATATAGATAGATAGATTAAGTGTAAGGTTATTCTCTTTACACCACTGCAACAGCCCTTGTACTTCCTCCCTGCAAGTAGACTCATTATTTTCAGTGATAAGCCACCACTGTCGTATCATCTGTGAATTTAATAACCACATTTGAATTGTGTGATGGAACACAATCATATGTGTACAGAGAGTAAAGAAAAGGACTCAACACACATCCCTGAGGGGCTCCAATATTTAGTGTCACGGTGGAAGAGTGATAGGGGCCCATCCTAACCATCTGTGGCCTATTTGTCAGAAAGTCTCTTATCCACATGCAGATGTTTTGCTCTATGCCCAGGGTAGACTTTTTAAAAACAGCCTGCTAGGTAAAATAGTATTAAAAGCAGAACTATAATCCACAGACAACAGCCGAGCATATGTTCCCTGTTGTTCCAGATGGTGCAATACAGTATGGAGAACCGTAGAAATAGCATCATCAGTTGACCTATTACTCCTATATGCATATTGACAGGAGTCCAGAGTAGATGGAAGGCCGGCCTTTATGTGCTTTAATCTCTCAAAACATTTTATGGCTACCGGTGTTAAAGCCACTGGTCTATAATCATTGAGAGATGACACTGCTGCCTGCTTGGGAACTGGCATTATGATGGATTTCTTCAAGCAAGTAGAAACAGAGCACTGCTGAAGAGATGAATTAAAAATGTTGGTTAATAATTCAGCCAATCCTGTGGTGCAATCTCTAAGCACCCATCCTAGTCCAGTCAATATGTCATCAGACCTGCAAACAATTAGAATAAAAGGTCTGACAACTGATCCTGTCAGTACTAGGTGTACAGATTGACAGAAAAAAAGTCCCGCCCAATCTCACCACCAGAAGTGGGTTTTCTCCAAGATGGCAGCCACAAGCCATGAAAATGGGCCAAAATCATGTACCTGTGTTATTTTTAAGCTTAGAAAAAGTCCAACAAGTCTGCCAACTGTTCTTGTCAGTATTGGGTGTGCTGATTGACAGGGAAAAAATCCACCAAAATCCCACAACCTGGAAGTGGGTTTTGTCCAAGGTGACAGCCCCAAACCATGAAAATGGGCCAGAATCATGTAACCGTGTTATTTATAAGCTTGGAACTTATTTCTCTCTACAAACTCAAGGTTTTTTTATGGTCAAGTAATTGATTTCAACCAATTACTTGGTCCATGGGTTGAAGATTGTATTCCAAGGTAATGAGCATTGTTATGACACCAGTCATAACAAATATCAAGTTGTATGTTTTTATTAGAACTGAACTGTTTCCTTTTATTTTTTAAAAACTATACTACATATTCAACAAAGAAAGAAACCTGCAGCAATATGTGTATAAAACAGTAACTCCTTAATGTTCTACACTATTCATCCTCATCACTGCCCTCTAGGTCACCTGACACCTGGTTGTCACAATGTGTCACTTGACACATTCCACATGCAGAACTGCATGGAAGTCCGTATGTTCTGCAACGGCAGCGGGCACCACTGCAACCAGTTGTACAATTGCAGTGTATTATTTGCAGTAGAGTGTCTGGTTCAGCCTTCATATCACACATGACTGGTGCAAGTTCACCGCCATCGAGTTTCCACCCCCAGTCCACAGGATTCATTTCCCCAGCCATATCCATCCAAGTCATGGTCTGGCAGTACACTCTCAGACAATGGAATTTTGTGGAAGACTCAGTTGGAGGCAGGCATTCTGGATTCACAAACGATTTGGCTGTGGTCCAGTCAATTTAGGGGTACAAACCCCCTAACCTGCAAACAATTAGAATAAAAGGTCTGACAACTGATCCTGTCAGTACTAGGTGTACAGATTGACAGAAAAAAAAAGGCCCACCCAATCCCACCACCAGAAGTGGGTTTTCTCCAAGATGGCAGCCGCAAGCCATGAAAATGGGCCAAAATCATGTACCTGTGTTATTTTTAAGCTTAGAAAAAGTCCAACAACTGGTCTGTCAACTGTTCTTGTCAGTACCAGGTGTACTGATTGATAGGGAAAAAATCCACCAAAATCCCACAACCTGGAAGTGGGTTTTGTCCAAGGTGGCAGCCCCAAACCATGTAAATGGGCCAGAATCATGCAACTGTGTTATTTTTAAGCGTTTTTTTAAGAACTGGTGAGGAGAGACTGTGTGGCTTTTCAAGCACAAGGTGACACTGATGTGGACATTGCAAAGGCCACAGTACATAGTGCCAAGGAACTTTCCACCACGCTCATTGGGGAGGATACTGACCTGCTAATTCTTCTGCTACATTACGCAGAGGTGAATGGCAATCCACTGTATTTTAGATCAGACACTCATTCACGAGGCATTCCAAGAGTGTACAATATCAATGACTTGAAGTCTACTCTGACCAGTGAGGTATGTGCACAGTTGCTATTCCTGCATGCATTCACAGGATGTGATTCCACCTCTCGCATTTATAGTGTTGGAAAAAAAGCAGTTTTCCAAAAACTTTTAAAAGGGAATTCTGTCCTTCAATCCTGTGCAACTGCATTCACTTCACCAGGCAAGAACCCCACTGACATAGAAAGTCTTGGCAGTCAGGCGATGGCTGTTATTTTTGGTGGCAACAGCGGCAGTTCTTTGGCAGCCTTGCGTTACCAGACACTCTCCAAGAAAGTTGTCACAGTATCCTGAGACTCCATCTGGGGCAGCTGCCTTCCACATGTTGATGTTCTGGAAGGTACATCTCACATCAGCAGGTTGGAGGATAAGAGATTGATTGCCAGTGGTTACCTGTGATTGACCACCAGTAACTGGCTCTGGAGTAATAGTCACTGCTGCTTCCACCTCAAAATGACTAAAAAAAGTTTATGCTGCTCCACCTTGTCTTCACTGCTATTTGTCTGTCCGCTTTTATGATTCTGCCTAGTAATTAATTGCAGGCCTTGCCACGCCTGGCGGAGGTCCGAGCCCTCAAAACAGCATTCAATCCTCTGCCAGTACATAGCTTTTGCGTCTTTAATACCCTTTTTCGAGTTCTCTCTGGCCATTCTATACTGTAGTGCATTCCCAGAACGAAAAGCAGCATTATGAGCCTTTAACAAAAGGCGCACCTCTCTGGTAACCCAGGGCTTATTATTGGGAAGCACCTGTATCCATCTGATGGTAGTAACAGTATCCACGCAGCTTCTAATATAAAACAATACTGTTGAGGTATAGGTGTCAATATTGTCCTCCTCAAATAACGTCCACTCAGTATGCTTAAAGCAATCCTGGAGTTGTTCGGATGGTCCCTCTGGCCATACTTGTATTTCTCTAACAGATGGTCTAATCATACTTACAAGAGGTCTATATGATGGCATCAACAGTAGGGATATGTGATTAGACTGTCCCAGATGAGGCAGAGGTATAGTCCTATATCCTTACTATATACATGAGCCAAAGTATTATTTCCTCTGGTAGGGCAATGGAGATGTTGACAAAATCTAGGGAGAACAGTCTTCAGTGTAGTCTGGTTAAAGTCACCTGCTATTACACACACTCCATCTGGATGAGTGCGTTGTTGTTTACTGATAGCAGTTTGCAAATAACTCAGAGGCATAGCAGTTTTGGCATCAGGAGTTATATGAACTGCAGTGATTTATAACCATAGTAAACTCCCCGGGGCAAATAAAAAGGTTGATATTTAACTGCCAAATACCCCAGGTCAGGAGAGCAATGAGTGTCCACTATTGTAGCATTTAAGCTCCTGTTGTTATTTACGTAAACACAAAGCCCTCCTCCTCTGTTCTTACCGGAGTCTGCAGTCGTATCCACCCGGAATACTGAACGGTCTGTTAGTTCAATAGCCTCCTCTGGGATGGTAAAATCAAGCCATGTCTCCGTAAAAACCATAACACAGCACTCCTGAATATTTTTCTGCGTAGAAATAATGAGTTCCAACTCCTCAATTTTGTTTGTGAGGGATCTTACATTTAAAACGAATAGACTTGGCAACGCAGGTTTATATGGATTTTTAACTAATCTCACTCGTATCCCGGCCCGACAGCCTCGTCTTTTCTTTCTCCTTCTCTGCCGTCTTTGTGATCTCTCAGCGGGGGGAGTAATCTCTCAAGGCCTCGGTGATCTAACAAACTCCGCAGGAATGTTATAACATGAGATTCCAGGTCTTGAAATACAGCCTTCTCATCTCAACCCAATGGTAATTAACTCTTTTTCAGCTATAAATATCACATTCCTGAGCATCCATACTACAACAATCAAAACCTTACGTTAAACATACGATAAAACCAATTAAAAACTTACTAATCTAGCCAAGCTGGTGTTTTTATATTGAAGTGATGTATAGTAACCAAGAATAGGAATTCTCCACATGGTCTTTTACAAATGCCTCTGGCAGGATCAAAAACTATTAGATATTATAAACAGTATACTATTAATTGAATAATAGTTAAATATTTCTTTGCAGTTGGGTTGAAAACTTTGGACATGAAGGACTTGAATTGTTGTTGGATATCTTGGAAAGACTTGTTGAAGCCAAACGGTAAGGATTTTCTTTTAAAAATGAATGCTCATCCATAGGAATTGGATAACGTGTATTTATGGAATAAACTTATTTCCTTCAGACAGGAGAAAATTCTGAAGAAGGTACAGCATAAGATTATACAGTGCTTGAAGGCTTTTATGAACAACAAGGTCAGCAATTTTAATTTGCTTCATTAAGGCTGCATGTTCTTGCATGTTCTTGCATGTACTTGGAAGAAAGTGATATTGAAATGGAGATTTACTTTGGAGTAAAATTAATTTAGAAATTGGACTGTAATACAGTCACACATATGCCGCACAAATATGCCACACACACATATTTAATTGATTCTAGTGGCAGTTTATATACATGGCAGACAAAGTACTGAACCTTAATAGAATCTGTATTGGGAATGGATGAATGCTGCCGCTGTTACTAGCTCTTTCTATAGCAGCTTTCAACTTAGAACTTGGTGTATCATTTAACAATATCCACTACTACAACATGTTATATATTATAGTTGGAGAACTGTGTGTGATTCGAAGTTGTTAAAAATCACACAGGTGGTGTGTGGCTAAGTAATGTGTTAATTTTTTTTTTCAAATCCAAATTCTCAGTTGTCAGACCGCATTGTACTTCAAATAGGAATTTATGCATGCTTCAAAGGCATTAGCAGATGTTGGAATTATTTTGACTTGGTTGCTTCACTGATTTAAATATGCCTATTTGAGATAAGTCCATTTTTACAGGGGCCTGGCATTATCCATGGGTTCAACACTTGCAAATGTTGGTACCTGTGGATGCTGAATCAGCCCTGCTCCCAAGCCACCTGAGCCCAACCAGAGCAGAGATCCATTTGGCTCCAGATGCATGCTGAAGCCTGCAGAGGCTGCACGCATGACTTCTGCAGGCCTCAGAAAACTGCCCAGAGCCAATTAAAGGTGACTGCTGGTTTTTGCTGAGAGGTGGCAGATGAACATGAGTGGGCTCTGCAGGCTTCAGAAATCCTCCAGACCCAACTAGAATTCAGCTCCAATTGGGTTTGGAAGGGAGGGTCCCAAAAGCTGTGGATCTGAACATCTGCAGTTTTCCCTATCCATGGGGGTTCCAGGAATGGAACACTCGCTGATACTGACAGCCAGTTGTATATGCTCTTTATTTATGAAAGAATAGCTGTGGGTTTGTAGAGACGTCTATGGAAATCAGTATTTAAATCATTTTAAATGGCTGCATTTTAAATGGTCAGGTTATACAAAATAACGAATCTTGTAACATACTAATAAGTAATTTTTCTATAACCTGCCAGCTGCTGTTTAATTAATAGGATCTATTTACAAACATGTCCTTACTTAAGTAAGATAAAGTACATCTGAGCAGGCTGCAGTTTTGGGGTGATTTTTAACTGATTTTGCTTTATAATACATAGACTTTAGTTGTCCAATTATGAGTAATTTGTACTCACGTTAGGCCCTTTTGTGCTGTCCAGTTTAACCTTGGACTAGCACCTTCAAAGGATGTATAAAGTCAGTTGATAAAGTAGAATTATGTACTGTGTGCTCACAATGCCTTCGGTCTAAATTCTGTATTGGTATTTTTCATTTACAAAATGTAGATAAATCGGTTTTATATGGTATATTGAATAGCCTTATTTCAGAAAGTGATCTGCAAAGTGATCTGATGCAAAGTGATCTGATGTTGAATTAGCATGGAGGTTTGAAAAAAAAACACACAATTGTGACCACACAAGTGACAAGATAGGTTGTTCAGAGACGTACATATAAAACACTTAAGGAGCTCCTGATCAGCTATTAGATAAATGTATTATTCCTGTCCTGTTAACACTGTTCTTGCATCATAATCTGATGCATGTCTATTTGGAAATAAGTTCCATTGTGCTTACTCCTAGGAAAGTGTGTTTAGAATTGCAGCTTTATTGCTGTTGACTGCTTGTATGAATGCTTACTAGTGTTGTCCTTTCTGAATAACTTCATTAATACTAGAAGAATTGCTGTAGAAATTGTTTGACTTTTATCTCTTGCTTTCTGTTAACTTGCATTTCTTATTTTGTTCAGTACGGTTTAGAAAGAATTATGGGCGAGCAGAGAAGCCTTTTGTTACTGTCCAAATCTATTGATCCCGAACAAATCAGCATGATGACAGATGTAGTTAAACTTCTTTCTGCAATATGTATTATTGGAGAGGAAAACATGTAAGTGCACATTTGAATGTCTATGTGATCTGGTAAGTTGGAAACGAGTAACTGAGGGCTGTGGATTTGAATATCTGCAGTTTTCCCTATCGATTAAAAAAATTGTATTCATAGAGAAGTTTTGAAGAGACTAACTTTTGAAAGGAAGCATTTTGAATTGATATGTGGGAAGCCTAGTCAAAATCTCCAGTGTGTTCTAGAGCCTCTTGTAAGCTGTTTTGCTAGCAGTTACAGATGGAAGACCTACTGTATATTTTTATGCAAATAGAAAAAAAATTATGTCTTAAAATTGCCCAGAAAACTTGACATTGACTAAAAGCATTGAGTGGGCAGAGCACAGTTCAGAGTACTAACTGGCTGTAGAGTCTTGTCAGTATGCTCAGTTCAGCATGCTCAGAAGCTTCCCTGTAAAATACATGGAGCCTGGGGAAAGTGAAACTGAGCCACACTGCGCATTTACTCATGAGTAGGTGAAAGTGCTTTGGCCCATTGGAAAGGGCAGGCTGAAAGAAATGCAATGCCACCAGAATCGGCTTGATTCGATGAACGTAGGCCACAAAAACACTTGAGGAAGGGGTCCCGCCCTCTAAGCTAAGAAATGCATTGAACCTTATGGAAAGCAAAACTGAGCAAGTTTGTGTGTACTTGTGAGTAAGCAAATAGTTCCTTGCTATGTTGGTATTTTCCCCTGCACTTTAAAGCCAGGGAAAAAGAGAAACAGGCTAGCCACCTCATCTCCTCTTGCTGTTTCTGGGAGCACCTTCTTGCAGGTGGTGGGAGGAAGGGGCAGGAGAAACAGGCTAACCTCTCATTCCACCTCATTTTTTCCTCCCCACCCTGGCAGCACTTTGTAAAAATTCTTTCTTGCTGGCAAGAGAGCAAAGCAAGGAAATTGTGGGGGGAGGGAGGGAGGGAGGGGAACTCAAGTGACAAGTGGTGAGAAAAAAAGCATGACGCTGCCTGTGAATGGCAAGGAGGATCATATGCCTGCTTTGTTTGATCTCCCTGTTCTCTCTGGCCACAAAGTCTCCCTCTACTAGCGCATGCTGAGCAGCCAGAGGAATTGGGATGTGTGGCAATGAGGCAACAAGCAAAGTACAGAAAACAGGGGAAAGGGCTAGTTCGTATCCCTATATATCTCAATTTCTCCTGCCCATTCCTGGGAGAAGTACAAATTACATTCTTTAAAGCCTTTCCTGCAAAGTGGGAGGGGAGGGGGAGAAACAGGCTATCCCCATCATCCTCTCCTATGGGAGCAGAGGAAGGGGCTGCATGCCTGCTCATTTTTTCCTACCCATCCAGGCAGCATTTGCTATGGTCCACTTTGGTTTAAATGTGTTACCTTCAGTTCAACAGACAAAGCAAAATGCGTTATGCACCTTTATGGTTTTGCTTTTTTACTTCTCTTCAATAAATTTAGGTAGAAGGTAGACTGCCATATTCTTACGGGTGGGTCATTTTTTCAGCATCTGGCATTGAGTAAAATCAGACAAAATTATCTAATTCGAAGGATCTTTTTCATGAGCTGTGAGTGCCATCTGGAACAAAGTACCTCAGAACAAAGTACCAGATAAACAAGTTGAGCAGCTGAGTTCAGTAGCAGGGTGAGGAAGCCAGGGCCCAAACATGGCCCTTTACTTTGCTTCGCTTGAGAAGAGGGGCAGCCAACTCCAAAATCTAATAAAACTATACCGGGAGACAACCAGTAGTGGAGTGGGGGCTATCCAGTGTTGTGCACAGAGGGCCATATGTATGATGATAAGCCTCTTGGGCATAAGAGGTCTGTCCTTGGTGCAAGGAGCTCCAAGCACTCAGGGAACGTGTTGGCTCCCTAAAGTCCTTGGTTGGGTACCCGGAGAATCAGAATCAGGCAGGGAGGGACGATGGTAAGACTTCTGAGGACCTGTAGGCTTTGTCCTACTCTCAGAGGGGCAGCTGCTGGGATGGGAATTCTCAGTGCTGGAGGATCTCTTTCTGGAAAAGAGGGAGACAACCCCCTTGGGGGCCTTCAGGTGATGGGCCCATATCCAGTGACACTGATACTCCTTGGCTAGAGTGAGGTCCTTGTAGTGGGTGATCTTATAGTTATAGAGGGGGTTCTGTGACAGATGTGAGGGCTGCATGGTGACTTACCTGCCTGGTGCGAAGGTTATGGACATCACGTCTTGTTTAGGTAGGCTGGTAGAAAGTGCTGGGGTGGAGGTAGCAGTTGTGTTGTATGCTGGGACCAACCACATGGAGAAATGTAGTTGGGTGATCCTGGATGCCAAATTCAGGCTGCTAGGGAGGAAGCTTAAAACCAGGATCCCAAAAATGTCAGAAATGCTTACCTGTTCCACATACAGAGCCAGCTGGGCAGGTGGAACTTCGGGGTCTCAATGCGTGGATGAGACAGTGGTGTCAGGAGGAGGCATTTAGATTCATTAGGGATCGAAGACTGGGGAACGTTTTGAGGCATGCCAGGCCTGTACAAGGCCTTGAACCAAAGTGGAACCAGACTGCTGGTGCATAATATGAAAAAGGTGGCAAAGCAGCTTTTAAAAGAAACCCTGGGGGGAAGAAGACAGGAGCTGAATGGTGTCCAGTTTGGGCCTAGGGAATAAGAGTGGTGTGGTTACAGAAGAACCAGTTAATGATAGAATAGGAATTAGAAGTGGAAGCATGATGGGAAGTGACAGCAGGTTCAGCAGAACAAGATACTGCAGGGCTAAAGACAGAAACAAATATTCCTTCTTGGGGACCCCATATACAGGTGCTTTATGCTAATGCTCGAAGCCTTTGAGTGAAAATGGGAGAACTGGAATGTTTAGTGGGTAAGGAAAACATTGGCATAACAGAAATGTAGTGGAATGTGGAAAACAAGTGGGATACCACAATGATAGGCTATAAACTCTATTGGAGGAAAAGGGAGGGACATGCTGGAGGTGGGGTGGCCATTTATGTCGAAGAAGGGATAGTTTCTAGAAGAATAGAAGGAGGGTCAGATTCCACCACAGAAGCATTGTGGTTTAAACTACTAGGTCCAAGGAGTGATGTATTAGTGCGTGTGTGTGTGTGTGTGTGTTATCGCCCCCCCCCCCAAATCAAAAACCTGAAAGGGACACAGATCAGGGAGGCATCAAAGAGTGGCAGGGTTTGTTCCCTGCAGAAGGGAAATGAACATCTTAGTGTACACAGACAACACGATGGCATGTGCCTATGTGAACCGGCAAGGGGGAACCAAGTCAAGATCCCTTCACAGGGAGGCGTGTGCTCTCTTCCAGTGGGCAGAAAAGAACATCGCCTTGTTAAGAGCAGAACACGTGCCAGGCGTGGAGAACGTCAAGGCAGACTGGCTAAGTCGTCAACAACTAGATCAGGCTGAGTGGAAACTGCATCAGGATATTTTCAGAATGCTGATGCAGAGATTCGGGCGAATGGAGGTAGACCTCTTCACCTCACAGTTCAACCATCATACACCATTCTTCTTCTCAAGGGGACGATGTCCGGGCTCCCTGGAGTGGACGCCCTTCAGCAACACTGGCCCAGGGGTCTCTTGTATGCCTTTCCCCCGCTCAATATTCTGCAGAGCGTAATTCTAAAAATACGGAATGAGCAAGCAGAAGTGGTCCTCATCGTGCCGCATTGGGCAAGGAGACCATGGTTCAGCGACCTCAAAGAGATGGCCAGGGCCCCGCCTTTTCATCTACCCTTTTGGACGGACATTCTGACGCAGGGACCAATCTGTCACCCACAGCCAAAGTTCCTGCAATTGACGGCCAGGAGGTTGAGGGCAGGCCCTTGCCATCCTAGGATACTCATAGGCTGTTCTGTCCACCTTAATGTCGGACAGAAGAAATTCAACCAACCGGGCTTACAATTCGACATGGACGGTTTTTTTCAGCCTGGTGTTCAGGTAAGGGGGTTAACTCTAGTAAACCTAGAGTCAAGGGGCTCCTTGAATAACTCTAGTAAACCTAGAGTCAAGGGGCTCCTAGAGACAAACAGGGCTAGAAAAGGGCCTCAGTACGGCCACCTTAAAATGACAGATATCTGCAATAGCCTCCATCCTGGGGTACCCACAGGGGCGGGCGCTCTCCTCCCATCCCCATGTCAAAATTTTTTTGAGAGGGGTGGCTCTCATTAACCTGCCTACTGTACACAGGTTTCCTACCTGGGACTTGCCGTTGGTGTTAAAAACTCTCACCAAGGAACCCTTTGAGCCCATGGCTACTTGCCTATGAGGGAACTCATGCTCAAGACCGTATTCTTGGTGGGTATAACGTTGGCTAGAAGGGTATTGGAGCTGGCAGCCTTGTCCGTAGCTAAAGAGCTATGCATTTTTTCGGAGGATAGGGTCACTTTACGATTGGACCCCACCTTCCTTCCTAAAGTAAACAACATTTTCCATAGGTCAGAAGAGGTCGGGCTTCCCTCCTTCTGTCCAAATCCCAGACATTCTAAGGAGAGGCAGTGGCACACCTTTGACGTGCGCAGGGCACTCAGTTTCTCTGTCTCCAGAACAACGTCTATGAGAAAATCTGAGGCATCGTTCATTCATTACCGACTCCCAAAGATGGGAACCAAGGCATCTCCTTCCACTTTATCCCGTTGGATTAGGGAGGCCATAGTGACTGCATACAGAGTGCGTGGGGTCCCAGTTCCAGAAGGAATTGTTGCTCACTCTCTGCGGGGGGCAGCAACATCAGTAGCCTCTAAGGCATATCCTTCCCTGGAAGCGGTTTGCAGAGCTGCTATGTGGCGATCTCCCAACACATTCATTCCGCATTACAAAGTAGGTAGTTTTGCCTCACAGGATGAAGCCTTCGCTCGGTGAGTTCTGCAGTCTGTGGTGCAGGAGGCCTCAGCGTAGTCCCTCCCCAGGCATTATGGGTACGGCTTGGATACGTCCCAGATGTACCATGCGGACCCTGACTGGAACTACAGGAGAATGGGAAGGTTTGGCTTACCTGTGAACTCCCCTTCTCCGTAGTTCCAGTCAGGGTCAGCGTCCCACCCACTACGAGGCTGAGGCATCTACACTCTTATTTCCTCTGGGTGTAGGGTGTAGAGTAAGGCCTTCCCAGTAGGGTGATTAGCGGAGGTGTGGGGGGCCTGTCGCTCAGTTCTGCATCCTACGAGTGGAGTGGAATGAAGCATGGACTTATCCAGAGTTTTCCAAAGTGGGGATACCTTGTTGGAGGCTTTGATTGGACTGGGTGGATCGAGGAGCCCCTCCCCCTCTGTGCAAGTCTTCTGTCAATCTGACCTGCCTGTCTGAGAGGGAGGAGCTTCCCAGATGTACCACGTTGACCCTGACTGGAACTACGTAGAAGGGGAGTTCACAGGTAAGCCAAAACTTCCCATTTTTCCCCAGATAAGGAGGCTAGTTAGAAGTTGAAAGGGAAGTTCCAAAAGTCTGATCACATGGAGGCTGTTTAAAATAAAAGTAGTAGAGGCCCAGCAGAAATGTATACCAAAGAAAGGAGGACTTGGCTAAGAGTAAGAGGGTGCTGGCATGGCTAATGAGCAAAGTTAAGTTCTAAAGGGCAAGGAAGCTTCCTTCCTTAAATAGAGGTCTTTCACGAATAAGAAGAATAAAAATGATCACAAACTCTGGCAAAAGAAATGGAAGAAGGTGATATGGGAGGCCAAGAAAGACTTTGAGAAATGTATAGCTAGCAACATAAAGAGGAATAATAAAAGTTTTAAAAAATATATTAGGTGTATGAAACTTGCCAGAGAAGCAGTCGGCCCGCTGGATGGTGAGGGAGAGAAAGGGAACATAAAAGTGGAGATTTCAGAGAAATAAAAATGAGTTCTTTGCATCTGACTTCATGACAGAAAACCTTGGGCAGATATCATTGCCCAAATGGTTCCTCTTGACAGATACAGTAGATATTATGATCTTGACAGATATTGTGTCAGATAGAAGTTAAAAAAGAAGATATTGATAAATGATAATTGGTTATTGATAATTGATAAATGAAAGATCAATAAGTTACCAGGCCCACATGGCATCCACCCAAGAATTCTTGAACTGAAAAATGAAGTTGCTGATCTCTAATATGCAACTTGTCCCTTAAAACCACTCTGGTGCCAGAGGATTGGAGGATAGCAAATAAAAAAAGGTTTCTTTAAAAAAGGCAGGAGATGGGTCCTGGGAACTACAGGCTGGTCAGCCTAACATCCGTTCCAGGTAAGATGCTGGAAAGTCTCATCAAAGACAAAATCCTAAAACACATAGAAGACCAAGCCTGACGAAATAAGAATGTGGGGGTCCCCCTTTTTCCTAGGGGTAGCAGTCAGCAAACAGCCGTCTCACATCATCCAGCCCTGGCAAACAGAACGCTGGCGCAATTCTCAGGAGTTGTGGAAGCAGCCCGGTAGGCAGACCACTCAGACAGCAAAGTCCTTCACCAAAGTGTATTTAGAGGAAGGCACAATGATAATATAGCAGGTAGCATAGGTCCCACGCCGGGAACCAAAGGCACTCACTGCAATAACAAGTTTTCTCCAGAACGACTTAGTGCTCTGCAGCACTCCAATTTTCACCCCACCAGGTCTGGGAGTAAATGCTCTGGTTATATACATGCTTAGCCTGTCGTTGCCTGTTGCTGGGCAGAGCCCTTTTGCACCTGGCTCTGGTGTCACTCAGCAGGCAATCAGCTTGCAGCTGCTGATTGACTCAGCACTTTGAGCTGGCAAGCCTCCTGCTGTTCCAGCTTAGGCCAAACTGTTACTCTGGCCTGGCTGTGACCATGCTCTGGGGCATCCTCCAGTAACTCTACCATATGGTTTGGGTCACAAAAGTTGACACCCCTAAATACGTTGCTAATACATTGCTCGTATTAGAACTTGCTGGTGGAGAACCAGCATGGCTTCTGTAAGGGTATGTCTTACCTCACAACCCTTTTAGAATTCTTTGAAAGGTGAACAGGGATATGAATGTGGGTGAACCAGTGGATATTATGTATCTGGATTTTCAGAAGGCATTTGACACGGTTCCTCATCAAAGACTGCTGAAAACTTCAGCGGCAGTGAATATGTGGGCAGGTCCTCTTATGGATGTAGAATTGGTTAAGGACCAAGAAACACAGTGGGGATCAATGGGCAATTTTCATAGTGGAGAGAGGTGGAGCAGTGTGATGCAAGGACCTGTTCTGGGACCAGTGCTTTTTAACTTGTTCATAAATGATCTAGAGACAGGCGTAAGCAGTGCAGTGGCCAGGTTTTCTGATGATGCTAAACTTTCCCAGGTGATGAAAACCAGAAGGGACTGTAAAGTGCTCTAGAAGGATCTCTTCCAAACTGGGGGAATTGGGCAGCAAAATGGCAGGTGCAGTTCAATGTAAATAAGTGCAAAATAATGTATATTAAGGCAAAAAAAAAGTTCACCTAAAGGTTCTGAGTTGTCGGTGGCAGACCAGGAGAGCGTTCTTGGGGTGCGGGTAGACAGCTCAATGAAAATGTCAACCCTATGTGTGGTAGCAGTGAGGAAGGTCAATTCCCTGCTTGAGATTATTAAAAGGGGTTGAGAATAAAACAGCCAATATTGTATTGCCTTTGTACAAAGCGATGGTAAGGCCACACTTGGTATTGCCTACAGTTCTGGTTGCCACATCTCAAAAAGGGCATAGTGGAACTATAAAAAGTACAGAAGAGAGCAACGAAAATGATTACTGGTCTGGGGCACCTCCCTTGTGAGGAAAGGTTATAGTATTTGGGGCTCCTCTGTCTAGAAAGAAGGCGCCTGAGGGGGGACATGATTGAAACACAAAATTAATGCAGGGGGTGGATAGAGTAAATTGAGGCATGTCTCCCCTTGCTTCTGTGGCCGCGGCTGCCAGGCAGGGGGCGGATGGGGGTTCTGCTGTGGGCCTGTGCACCCCCATGCCATGCCTGCCAGCCTCGGGGGGCACCTCTCCTTTCTGCTTCGCTGGGCAGCGCCTCCTCATCTGTCTCACCCCCCCCCGGGATTGCCACCCCAGGTAAGTGGTATGGCGCTTGGCCGGGTCCGGGGTGACAGATGGGTATGTCCAGTCTGAGATTAGCTGGTCACTCATCATGAGAGCAGGGTAGGAATGTTTTTCTGTCACCCAAATTGGCTATGGATGGCAGTTTTTTTTGCCTACCCCAGACTGGCAAGGGGGGATGGGTGTTTAGTAGGTTTCATGATTTAACAAATGGTCACTTGTGTTTAATAAAGTTAAACCCCAACCGCAGTCTGGTTTCTTCCTTGGGGGTGGATCAAAGATAATAGGCTACATCAGAATGCCAGATTCAAGGTGGAGGCAGCGAGATACAAGTATCTGGTTGTCTTGCTTACTCCCTAAGGCATCTGATGGGCCACTGTGAGATATAGGAAGCTAGATGGGCTCCTCCCCTGATCCAGCAAGGCTTTTCTTATGTTTTTAATTTTATATACTTTTAAGTTTTACCCTTGGCTCATCCAGGGGACGTAGCAAATTTCATGAATTTTTTGGCTTGAATTGACATCGACTTATCAATGAGATTGACTTGTTTACAATGATATATGGTGCTTTACAGCATTTGTCCTCCTGTGAAGGCTAAATAGGCTTTACACACAAATAAAAAACACCCATCAAAAATTCCATGCTAGTTGAAAGTTTTGTATAGAAGTCTATGGATGTAGATGCATGTCTAACTATTAATTGGAGTATGACTAGGAATTTTTGAGTTTTTTAAAGGTTTTCACTCTACTTCTAGTTACTTGTCAAAATGATGTGTGATGTGATTCCATGTGTCCTTAACATTATAGCCTTGAAAAAATTTTGCAAGCTTTGACAATAGCAGCAGAAGAGAGAGATGTTGGCAGATTTTGTCCCATTGTGGATGGTCTTCAAATGAATTCGGTCCATTTGCAAGTAAGTGATACTACTTGTTTCTACAGTAGATTTCTACAGTAGATAAATGATATCTGTCCATTGTGAATTTTCTTGATGGGAAAAATGTTTAGATATATGTACAAATAGGTGTCTAAAATAAAATTTCTTTCCTGTGTATTTAGGACTGATTAATATATTATGGAATTGGGGATATGTGTGTAAAAAAGGATGTCTCTTTAGTAGTGCTGGTACTAGCACTCTACTTTTTTGAGAAGTGGCCAGGCAGAACAAAGTGAGAGTTCTGTTTAATCACAGAATCCCATGGTTATGCAGGACCATGTTGCAAAACATTGATCTAGACACTGTTTCAGAGAACCTGCTGTTGGTTTTGATCTGGTGAATGAGGACACCCAAATAAATGTAGTTTAATTATTCTATCCTTGGAATTAAAAAGATCCAGAGGTTTTTCATGAAGAACAATAATACCAGGCTCAGTTGACTTTATTGTTACATTTTCACTAGTAGGAGAAGCTGCTGTGGAAAGTTGGACTATTGCTTTAATAGTTTCTACATCCAAGTACTTAAGTTACTTCCACAGAATCCTATTGAAGCCCCAGTCCAAGAACTTTTGGAACCTTTTTACAAAGGTTTTATTTTGAAAGGTTATATGAATAATTGTCTTATAATATAGAATTAGAATTTATAACCCTCTTCTATAATTAGATCTTAGAACTATAACAAATTGTGAAGTAAAACTATTCTTAGCTTAATTGCTGAAGTCCCTAGTGGGCTTGGGTTAGTCCCTGGTGCAGCAATAATCAAATACGCAACAGGTTCAAACCTTTATTCTGCAGATGAGAGACAGGGCAAGTCCACAAAGGGCAAGCAAGCAATCAAGTCTCTGCCCCTAAGGGGCAGGGTCTTAACACGTATACAGAGTCATACAATCAAGTCTGTGCCCCCTGCGGGGCTGAGTTTGTTACGCATTGTAGACAGTTACATTCCCACCCATCTTGATACCCTTCCCCTTTTGGCTGGGTTTTAGGCATTCTACCTGTCTGGTCATAACTGGCTTTCTTGGCCTGCTGCTGGTATGGGAACTGATGACTTATGCTGAACATTATCTAGTTGTATTTGCTACATGCTGCTTGGTTTCTCATGCTTTCTAAGCTGCTTGTGTTTAGCTCTGAATTAGAGCTATGCTTTTTTTTGCTTCTCACCATTTTCTTTTATTATCACTATCATGTAGGCTTTTTAACAAAGAGCCTTTTAATAATGAAAATGATATCCAATTGAAATAATAATTTAGAAAATTCCCCCTTTTCTTACAAGCAAGGGACTTGGGATTTGTCTCCAACAAGTCTGAGGGGAAACTAGGTACAGGTTAAGTAATCCTTATTATAAATTCTGAAATACGAGCCATTTTTGAGCACCAACATGACTTTTTTCTTGAAGAAATAAAATGACAAACTCTGTTTCAAGCAAAAACTATGTTTCATGACAAAATTATTAATATAAAAATATTGTATGAACTTCCCATCAGCCTACGTGTATGAAGGGTATATGAAATGTTTAGACTAGGGCCCAATCCCCATGATCTCTCATAATGTATATGCAAATATTTCAAAATACTGGTGTTTGGGACCAGAAGTGTTTTGGATAAGGAATGTGCAACATTTACAGAGTAATATTTTGAGTTTACATTCCCACTGGCATAGCTTCTGACTCTCTTGGGGAATGGCTACATCTGTTGCCTTACACACTTTACTAATAGACATTTAAAAGTTGGCAATTTGGACACCTCTAGTTACCCTTTATGAGAAGGTAAGAGCCCAAACCTAACCTATGTTGCTGCATCCTACACAGGGTAGGCAGCAGCGGAAACTCATAATGGGGCAAGGAGGCATATTTTCCCTACCCCTGGGGTAAGCCCCAGGCAGCCCTATGGGACTGCTAGTATCTGTTACAGCGGAATTGTTGTTGATCCTGGATCAGGATCAGGCCCAGGGGTTAGGACCAGCGGTGGAATCTAACTGATCCAGGAATCGGATCGGTGACTGGGACTTACCTTTGATTGGCAGCCCGTCCCATCGGTTCCGCCGCCTTCCCGCCCGCCGCGCAGGCTGCCCCGGGTGGACGCACCCCACCGCCGCTCGCTCAGGGACCCGGCGCGCCCCCACCCATCCCCCCCGGCGAGCAGGCGGCGACGAATGGTGGCAGGTAGGCGGAGCTATCCCTAATTAGGTTGAGGAATGGCCATTCCGGCGTGTTCCCCCTGGATGACACCACTGGTTAGGACCTTGCCAGGTCCAGGTTAGGACCTGGCCCCTCCCTGGGCCAGCCTGCCTGCTCTTTGTTGTCCTCCTTCCCCTCTCTTGCCCTCCCAGCCACCCTTGGTGGCTGAACTTGGCCTGCACAGGAGTGGCTTACCTGGTGACTCCGTGATTTGCCTGGGTTGGCCGTGATTTGCCTGCACTGGCCCTGTGCCTCTTGTGCTGTTGAAGACCTGCCTTACAGCATGTTTGTGACAGACCCAGATTGATGCAAGTGAGATGCATTGGCCCAGCGTCCCCTATGCATTGTGCAGTAAAAACGTGATTTCTTGGCCTCTGTTAATGACAACTTTTGATTGGTGTATCCTGCAGCAGTTAGTGTGAAATGTTTCCATTCGAAAGGGGAGTGCTCTGTTTCCACTGTTAGTTTTGAAGTACTGTATATAATATATAAGTCTAAAAATGTATGCCTGAAAATTGACCCTGAAAACATGGACTTATACATGGGTCAATACAGTTAATAAAGCTTTTAACAGCTGCTTGGTTAGGGGCTGGCCTAAGAAGCAGAAAGCTGAGGTTTTTTAAAGAAAAAAATGGAGCAATTTTACTTACCAGTAATTGTTCTCAGGCATCAACAAACAGCAAGCAAAAAACCAGTAGCCATTTTCCTTCTTTTCCAAACAGGCAGAGAGGTGAAGGTGCTTTTGGGAATTGTAGTCATTCTGAAGGCTGCTGCTATGGAGGTGCTGTGCTGTATTCCTCACAAAACGTATAACTCCAATGAGCACCTTCATCTCTCTCCCTTCTTGTTTGGAAAATAGCTCCATTTCTGTGCTGCCTCAGAAGAATGTGAAATAGCTCCTTTTTTGGTTGGCTTTCTGTTACTACCTCAGAACAATTACTGGTAAGTCATTTTCAAATAATTTCATACCCGCCCCCTAAATTTCACCCTCGACTTATGCATGAGTCATAGCAAATTCTATTATTTTTGGCTTAGAACTTGCCCTTGACTTATCCATGAGATCGGCTTATACTTGAGTATATACAGTAGTTGTGCTGTGTTATTTTCCTGCCTGACTTGCTTCCAGAAAGGGAAGATGGATTTACATTGAAGTTCCTGTCTGTAGGAAAGAGACTCATCCAGATGTTGGCCAGATGGTGGTGAAAATATAGAATCATGTTTCTTCAGAATTGTTAGGCTCCTGGGGACACCTTTTAGTTCTTCCTGTTTTTGGTTTCTTTTTTTAATTGAGACTTCTTGCAGTTCCTTTTAGTAGCTGCTGTGAATTTTAAGACTTGGGAAGGTTCTTCCTCTGTGGTCAGAATTATGTCTGCTTGGCCCTATTCCCTTGAAATAGACTCAGTGTAAACTCTTTCTTATAAACCAGGAAAATAGGAAGGAATGCATTAACTCCTCACTTCCCATTCTCTGTGTTTAAACACCATAGATTGGATAACATGGACATGAAAAATTAAGTATAGTAAGAGGTGGTACGTGTATGGTAACTTGTTTAAGCATCATTTTGACATTTATATAAGAGTGTTATAAACAGAAAGTACTATCAAAGGTGAAATTGGTTCTAAAGACTGGGCTACAAGTGTTATATGAAGCTTAAAATCTGCAGTGGTATCCACTGATTCAATATGCACAGTTAACCACAGATACCATGGATACTGGGATGCCTATTAAAAAGATAGGGGAACATTAGACACATCTTTTTTTTACCTTGTTGCAGCAAAACCATTGATGTTCCCCTATTTTTAAAATGGTGTCCTTAGTATCCATGATTTTAGATATCTACTGGGGTGTGTGTGTCCAGAATGGAAACCCACCCAGCAGATACCAGGGCATGCCTGTAGCATTATTCTAAAACACATGCTTTTGAACAGCATCTGGAAGAACAAGCATTTTGGAAGCTATTGAAGCATCACTGCCTAATTATATCTTGATTTTTTTAATAGCAAAGGTATCTGCACATATTGTATATCCATTCTTTTTCTATGTAGCTTAAATACATTGGGTTTGAAGAACTCAGTGAAGGCTCTGCCTATATAAAATGTCTTAAGTTGTATACATTGCTAGATGTGTTATTTGTATACATTTGAGGGTTCTCTAAAAGACAAAAGGGTAATTTAATGTCTTGCTGAAATTATTTAGATACTTTCCCTTGGATTACCAATATTTAACAAGTAGGAAGGAAGATAAATACAATAATTTGGTGCTGCTATATCCATGATAATTGATTCTCATCCTTGGGCAAGGTAACAGCATGTTTTTGGTAAATTTTCATCAAATGCTAACAATTCACGAGTCAGAGCATACTAAGTATATAGGTTGTTTTTAGACATTTCTAACATGAATAAATATTGAAAACTAAATGCTCCATTTCAAATGTTGTCATTTGTAGGTAGCCTGTATGCAGCTCATCAATGCTCTTGTTACATCTCCTGATGATTTAGACTTCAGGCTCCATATTAGAAATCAATTTATGCGTTGTGGATTGAAAGAGCAATTGCCAGTAAGTACACTGTAGAAAGGGTGTAGAGAATAAATATTTGAGAGGTTGAGAAGAAATTGAAAAAAGTCTCCTCTTGAATAATGATCAATTATGAAAAATTGCATACAGTTTAAAGTTGAATCCAAGTGTCACTGAAATTATGTCTCACCATGTTAAAAATTGGATTGTTCAAAATCTCATTTTAGTATGCAGTTATTAATTAGGCACTACTATACGGTGTTTTTCTTCAATATAGCAATTGAAGTACATAAAGAATGATTCTTTGGATATCCAGCTCAGAGTGTTCAGTGAACACAAAGAAGAAGACATGATGGAATTCTTCCATCGTTTTGAGGACATCAGATTGGAACTAGAATATCCTTTTGAAAGAGGGCAGAAAATGCAAAGCATTTAGACCAGAGACTAATGACAAGCATTCCACTGGTAATGCCATTTTTCTGTATGTTTGCTAGGACTGGAATGAATTTGATAATTTCTTCCATTGTGTCTTGAACTGCTGAAAAATGTGTATTAGCAAGTCTTCATCTTGTGCTATTGAAAATGAGGACTTGCATGTTTTTATCAGTATTGAGAAACAAACAACAGTTGGCACTTGTCTTTGGCTTAAAAAAAGTAAATATGAAATTTAATTTGTAACGTACTACATTTTTGAAAGACTAAAATATTTGTATGAAGCAAAATTAGACGTTTTGTATTTTCCTTGACTTGATTACTGACGTGAATGATGTTTACAACATGGTGTGGAAGACAGTGAAGGACACAATTGCAGAAGGCTATTTCCTTTCTATACTTCAGCATCTCTTGCTGATAAGAAATGATGATTCTATACGGTAAGGAAAACTTGCAGCAGCTCCTATTTTCCTACTTTCTATAATAGCCTGTGTAATAATCCTACAATGGGATTTTTCTTTTACCAAAATTAATCATGTTTCAACTGGTGCAACTGGCTGGCTGTGCAATTCCTTGCATGTTTATTCAAGTCCTATTGTGCTCAATGCAACTTACTCTTAGGAAAGTGTGCATTAGATTTTAGTAAGGATGACCAGGATGACCTGATGAATTGTAGGGAAAATCGTTTTAACTATCAAGGTCATGATGGAGTACAGGTTTCTAAGAAAAGGCCAACTTTGCTACCAACAACTAAGCTTGTACATGTGTTGATGGATCCAACTTTATTTGTGGTAGGACAATTTGCATGTGAGTAGTCTCCTCTTGTAGGTTATACTTAATTCTTTATCCATCCTTTAAAAAACAAATGACTAGTCAGTGGAAGCAGAGTTGATTTCTCTACATTCTTCTAATGTTCTTTGTGAGTACACAGTTTGAACAATTTTGTTTATCCAATAATAGGAAGCTGTCTCTACTAAGCATACGAAGTGGCTTTTATATTGTTAGTGTCTTCAAAGAAGCCTCTGACAGTTTAAAATTGGTTCGAACTTGCAGAGTATGTGTTGCTTCACAGTGTTGTGCTGGTTTTCCAGCTACTGCTCAGTATTGGTGTGGAAGTCAAAATAAGTGCTTCTAATTCTCAATATTAACACACTGACCCTATGTTTATCCCACAGACTTTCCTTCTGAAGATTGGCATATAATGTTTTTTGTAAAAAAAAAAAAGTTTCATATTTTATCTGGTTTTGAAGTGTTTACCTGCACAAGATCTTTAGGCTTGATGTGGCTAAATCATGGGACATTTTTTCTTTCCTTTCCATCCCTGGTATAATTTGAAGCCGAAAGTCATTCTAAAATTATGTATAAATGGCAGAAAAGAGCTTCTGTTAATGAGAACACTTCTATTGAGGTTTTAAAGCTCAGCTGATATATTGAGGCATGGATATTGAGATACGTTTTTGAACTCAGTTCATATAATATAGGAAATGGGAATTGGGAGCAGGCAGGAGGCTCCTGCTTGTGGAATACAATATTTTGGCGAAATCATTGCAGACAGAATATAGCCTGCTCTTTAACCACAGTGAAGGGATGAAGACTGTATGGAGGCATAATCTGACTACTCTCAATCAGTTTATCCCCTATTCCCCCCCCAAAAGAAAATCATTAAAGATTAAGTTTGCATTGCCTCTGATACTAAGGCTCATTCTTAACCAGTTACTAATGCAGATTTTAAGGCCTTGTTGAAATCAAATCTGCCTTAATGCCAGCATGCTGCGTGAAACAGGAAACTGCAAAGTTCAGAAGAATCCATGTCATGTTAGAGTTCCCTAATCTTCAGGTCTACTACTTGTCTGAAGAGGTGTGGGATCACTTAAATGCTCTTCACATAAGGATTTTTTCTCAATAGTAAGATAATTTGCTGGATAAAGACTTTCCAGGAGTTGGTTTTGTCCACAGTTGCTATTATTACTAAAGCTCTATTTTTTTCTTCCCATGTAGACCCTTGTATTTCAAGCTGATTGAAGAATGCATTTCACAGATAGTCTTACATCGAAGTGGACAAGACCCAGATTTTAGTTATGGTAAAAGACTGGATGTAGACTTCAGTCATTTAATGGGTAGGTTTTGTTGAATCTTACAAAAAAAACCATGTGGCTAGAAAAAATTAGTGTGGTATCCAAATTTCTAAGAAAATTGATTAGAATAAGATCTTTCTATCTTTTGAACTTTGGACATGGATGGCATTTTGCACACTAGACATAAACAGAACTGTGTCTGCCACTTGCTCATTCGCTCATTACTACATAATATGTGTATTTCCACACATACTGTACATCACAATCACAGATTATTTATTTAAAGGATTTTTACATTATATTTCCCTTCTCATTAGTGAAGTGTTCAAGGCTTCTAACAATAAAAATAAAACAAAAATAAGATCAGAAAATAAAAATATTTAAAATGGAATTTTTATATATGTGCAAAACTGTATGGCTATGTACTACGTTTAAAAAATAATGTGTGGAACAACCCTGATAATTATGGAACCTGAGAGGATGACATTTCTGCATGCATTAATAAGCTGCTAATGCGAGCCATTCAGAGAATTATCACAATTGTTGCAGGTTTTGGACACTTGGACACTGGTAACTGCAGGGGATCTGTTCCCGGACTCCACCACCCCCAGCACAGGAACAGAAACCCATGGATCTGTCCAATATTGTTTTACTTGATGTACATAGTGTCTGGATCAATGTTTTTCAACATGGTCCTTTCAGTCCACTGATTTTTGGTATTCATTTGGTATCCATTGGGGGTTCTAGAATGGAACCCCAGTGGATAACAAGGCATAACTCCAGCCTGATCTGCCTTGACAGTTTTCATGACAGAACAGACCAAAAATTGGGTTGTAGGCTACAGACCCACAGTACGCGAACAGTGTGTTTGATATAATAGTAGCAAATAACGGTTATTGAAAGTAAATGTTTCTTGGTGGTGGTTTGAACATGAACTTTACTTGAAAGATAGTAATGGCTAATGAATTGAAGTTGTTGAATTCCCCAATGCTAGTGACAGATTCACTATTCTTTGTGATGGGAAGCTCCTCCTCTGTGGCAGGCAGGTAAAGTGATAAAGATCTGCTGACAGGAGGGGCTACCTCAAGTGCCCAGACTGACCTTGCCTCTCAGGCAATTGGTAGGTCGATCTGTGGTGCTCCTCCTGGAGACACAAAGAAAGAATATAATTTTGGTGCCTGACACCTCTTTAGTTAGGCGTCTGGTCTTGCGGCATTGCCGGAGTTTGCCAGCCTATCTTTGGAAACCTCCTGTTGCACTGCAGGCATCAGGCATTTCAGCTGCATTATTGAGTGGCAAGCTGGCCCAGCGATCTAGCGGATGCCATTTTCTGGTGTGAAAGGAGTGGCATCCCTGTACAGAGGCTGAGATGCCTTTCCCTCCAAGCTGCATTTGCTTCGGTGCCGCGAGGGAACCTTCTTCAGCCAGTGGCAGTGGATGCAACCAGCGTTTTGTTCTGGTGTGAAAAGGCCAATCTTTGTGCTAAGGCTGCAGCGCGCTTCTTCCTCCAGGTGACAAGCGCTTCAGCATCATGAGGGAGGCTCCAGACCGTGTGGGCGATCTTCTGCGGAAGGATAATCTCTGCCCTATTTGACGGTCTCTATAGAAGAGATAAACTGTCCTGTATTCTGAAGCAGTTGGAGGCTGTTGGCTGGGAGCGGTGAGCCCCCGCTTAGAAAGTACGGCAAGCCCTATTCAGAAGCAGAGAGAGGCTGATCCTGGCAAGAGCTAGTATCTGACCTAATCTGAGGAGAGATGGAGGAATGCATTATGAGGATCTTAGCCAAGACTATCGCTCAGTCCAGACCTTCTCCTCCAGTGACGGTGCCTTCTCACACGCACGCGCGCATGTGCACGCACACACACACACAAATTCCAGGGCCTCTGCTTCCACTTCAGATGACCTGGTGAACCCTATCCAGCCCTCTCCTGCTAAAAGATCCAGGTTTCTCAGTGAACACAGCCTGGGCTCTGAATTTGAGATCAACCTTGGGGGCAGGGGGTGGGAGGAAGAGTCAAAATTGTCCTCGAAGGAGAAATGTCTGAGGAAGAATGTGTAAGTGAGACGCAAAAGGTCTGCGTTTTTTTCCTCCTGACACGTTCCATAAAATGGCAGCCAAGGTCGTCAGGGTCTTCAACCTGCAAAAGCAGCTACTCTTTCATAAATTTGGCCATCCTATACTGCCCACCAAATAGAATTAATTATTGAACGTATCAAGAAAATATGGAAAATGTCAGTGTGCCCTGCATTACAAGTCAAATGTGAATCATTTTGCTGTTTGTAAATTTAAATTAATTTATAAGTGTTTACTTGCAATTCTTTCCATCAATAGATATTTATATACGAATTACATTTTTTTTCCACATCTATAACCATTCTTCTTGACAAATTGCCTGCTTCTGAGTTTTCTCACCATTTCTTTTAATGGGATTTTTTTGGGGGGCGGGGCGGTGGATTTTTATTATAAAAGCATACAATTTGTTGAGTCATTTTGCTGTAAAATTGTGGAGTTTAAAACTACCTTAGAGGAGTCGGTACTGTAGTAATTGGTGATTTATAAGGATGGTGATATCTTTCGAAGTAATGAGAGGGCCATGTTTCTCATGAAGATATTGGTCTTGTTGGTCTTTGATCTCTGTATTGTTTATTTCTTCATAAGTGAAAATGTGCTCCTCTCTACAGAATCATCCAGTATGCCAAAATTAAACTTTTTCCACAATAAGCATTTCCTATTCTCCCTTCTCTACATGCCCACATCTTTCATGTTAAAAAAATTGGGGCTTGAGGTGAATATTCAGATATATCATTCATTTGAATTGTTACCTGAATGTTCATAAATTGGGATGATCAGATTAAGGGTGCCATCCTAACTTGGAGTTAGGCCAGCAAAATTTGGCTGGCATAAGGGTCAGCATAAAGCACATTTGGACCATTCTTGGAGTTAGGGAGGATGGCGCACATCTGTGTGTTGGCCTCTCTGACTCTGAGTGGTCCACCCATACGTTACGGTGTCCCTTGTGCCGGTCAAAGTTTGCTGAACTAACTGTGCCTGCCTAACTCCAGGTTAGGATTGCACTCTAAATCAGGACCAGCTCTTTTTTTATTCCAAAGTATACTTTTTATGTCTCTTCTGCTTCTATTTGGTGGGGGGAACTAAAGCTAGTTTAATAGTCTTAATGCAATGTGACAGATTACCCATCCCTCCCATTGTTCTTCTCTTTGTGCAATGCTTTTTTTTCTATCCCTGGTTTTCCCCCCTTTCCAAATTGCATCAATAATTGATTTTGGGTTCACAGTACTTAGATGTATATAGCTGCATTAAAATATTAACAAAAATATTCTATAAAGCTCATTCATTTTAACTGTTGTGATTTTCCCTTATTAAAATGGCAGAGTATTCAAAAATGTACATCCTGTTTGATTTTTCCAATTTATTTTTTAAGTGTTTGTAGTTTGATCCTATGCATATAAGCCTCATTATTTCAGTGAGATTTACTCGAAGTATGTATTTATGGGATTGCAGCCTAAGTTGCTTTCGTGGCTCTGTCTGTAGCCAGTTAGAGGAACTGACTTTCTCAGATCAATAAGATGTTAATCTTCTAAGGATTCTAAAGGTTTTAAAGGTCTCTTTTTATTTTAGATATTTGTATTGAGCAAAATAAAATGGAAGAACTTGAACAGAGAGCTTCAGAATTTTCAGAAAAGGTTAGTAATTTTAGAAAGAGTTTAACTTTTAACATGTGACTTCGATGTAACTTGTGCTATGCAGTTTCTTTACACTGAAAGACATATTACAAAGAAGAGCCGTCATTGGGATTCTCTCACATTATTTGAAGTCTGCCAGACCCCTGAAGTATACTCCTTCAGGCTCTAAATAAAGAAGTATATTTTTGCTAACAACTGCTGATGATTAACATTGCTCTTAAGAAGAACATTTTATACTGGGTCCCTGACTTTCAGTTGACCACGGCAATGCTTTTGTACATGTGCAATCTGTCCATTTTGGTGCTTTTGCAAAGGCACAATAGTGCTAGGCCTGCAACAGCTGACTGTTTTGACATATGCATGCTCTAATTTCCAGACAAACTTCTGGAATGGAACTAGTATGTATCTTAGGGACCTTGTGTGTGTGTGTATACACACACATGCCCTCATGCCCTTTCACCCCTCCCCAGTCAGTTCACACAACCAACTGACTATAATTAAGTTAGGATTAGGCATGTGACATTAAGCCTAATTATCCTGCATGGTTCCTCATCTTTGGAGTGGAGCTGTGATGTATACATTAGTTTTCTTTTTTTCCCAAACCATGGCTTCTGCAGAGGTGGGAACTTCAAAGTCTGGTTTCACTGCATTGGTTTTCTAACCAGAGTTAAGCCTTATTGTTTGCATAGCAAACCTGTAGTAGTTTTTTTTAAAGCAAGATAATGATATGCATGCTTCAGAGGGAAGAGGAAGAGAGAAAAAATGAATCTTCAGGATTGGAAACATAACATAATTAACAGTAACTAGTACTAATATCATGTGGCTTTATTTTCCAAACTGGGTTTAATGGCAGCTTGCAGGCTTGATTTTGATAGGAAAAATGGCACAGAGTGAAAAGTTTAATCTTTCTCTCCAGTACTACTGCTCAGGTCAAATGCAGCTGCTGTAAGATTAAAATGAAGGCTAACTGTCATGACTTCGTTTTTGCCTAATGCAGCTATTTTCAACCACTGTGCCACCTTACTATCCCATGATTGATGTTCAGGTGTGCTGTGGTAGTTTGGAGTGGTGCTGGTATCATTTATTATTAATGTGCCACCGCAAAATGTGAGTCCCCCTTGGGCAGTGCAGAGAACTTTGTCAAAAACTGATGGTGTGCCTTGATAGTTTTAGCACCTTGTCAGTGTATCATGAGAGGAAAAAGCTTGAAAATTGCTGCATTAATTATAATCAGCCTAAACTTTATAAGCTTCCATGCTCACCTGCTTGCCTGAATTGAGGCAAAAAGTAGGTCATGATATTGTGGCACAGTGCTGTCCCTTGACAAAATGGTATGAAGAATGTATGGATGGATTGGTAATGGTTGGTTTATGAGAACATCTGTGATTGTCTTTGCGCTTTGCTTTTAAAAATAAAATAAAGGTGCATGTTTAATTGCTTGCTAGAATCCTGTGTTTGCCCAAAGTGTTGGAAATGAATGTTTTCAATCCTTGACTTGGTATCTTTTTTGGAAGTGCATGAATGTATTTCATGGCTTTGAATTGGATATCTGATTACTCTCACTGTGTTGTCCATAGTAGTATGACATTATTGTATAACCATTATCGCATCATAATTTTTAGCTTTTAAGTGTAGTTGGGCAATATTACAGAAGCACTGAGAGATTTCCTGCAGATAATGATGTCACAGTTTCTGGTTATGTTTTTTAGTTTGAAAATGAATTCGTAGCCCATCAAGAGACAAAAGCTCAACTTGAGAAAATGGAAGAAAAAAATAATCACCTTGAAGCAGAACTAAGAGTTTATAAGTGTCAGGTAAACAATTTTCTTAGTCCTAAAATGATGTGTATGTAAACTCATGTAACCATGGGACCAAGTGTTGACCTCGGCTCTGGGCTCAGAGTTGCATTGTTCCTAAGAACAACTGGTTGCTGTTACTCGGGTCTTCATCTGTAAAGCTGAAAGAGAGAATTCCAACCTTGTTAGCAAAATGGGGGCTAGATGTTTTTGACGGATCTCATCATAAAAGGAAGGAATGGGACAATAGTTTAATGGATCCCTGCCCACATGGGCAGCATCTATCAGCATATGGTGTCATATCAAATTCCCCAAAAAGAAAGGTGGAATGTTAAATCTGGCTAGGGCAAATGCTCGCCATTTCTGGTAACAATGCAGTGAATACAGATATGGGGCTATTTGTCCATAAACAGAAATCTCCATACTTAGGCAGAAGTGCACACTATTCACTGCACTAATAAGATTTTTCTTTTAATATCTAAAAGTCTGTGTTTGATGCACTGAAACGCCTCCCGATATGGAAGCAAGCCTAAAGTCTCAAAAGACAGCCCAATAGAATTAATTTTCTTTTCCAAGACAACTATAGGAAGTGGCTGATTGGATTCAAGAAGCATTGTATAGAGCAGACTGTGAGGGTCATAATTGTAATATAGACGCAGCCAGTATTTAGTAGCCCACAGCCAAGCCCTGTTTTTAAGCAATGATTGGTCGGTTTCAAGACATGTGGCTGCGTAGGCAACACAGTTTGGTAGACTTAATTTTTTGCAGAAATCTGACCTGGATATACTCCATGGCAATTTTTTAAGGCCCCAATCTAGAGAGGTACTCCATAAAATAATTGAGGAATAACCTTGTCATTGAAGATCTTGGCATATTGGCAGCCTCTTGCAAAGAAAAAGCGAGCAATAGATCGGGCAGTGACATTTGCGAAATTATCTGCCATTTTCTAATAGATGGCCCAGGATGAGTTATAATGGAAGTGTTAGCCAAGGTACTTAAACTGCTTGACTTCTTCCAATCTATGATCACTTAGTAGCCAGGTGTATGGCTTCCATGTGCTAGCACAAACAAGGATATTTGACTTATTGAAGTTCAGCTGGAGTCTGTTTGCTGTTAAATACTTGACACATATTTGCAAAAGCCGTGAGACACTAACATAGCATCGTCCGTATACAGAAGGATTGGAACCAGGGTTGATCTGGGATGATGCCCTTCAACATTGTTCAAAACAGAGGCCAGATCATTTATAAATAAGGTAAATAGAGTGGGGGCCAGTATGCACCCCTGCTTGACTCCCTTGTTTGAAACAATTCCCTGCAGGGGGACATTTTATCTGGCAAGCCGTATTCTCATGGAGTCTCCTTATAAGGGTTAGTAATCTTTTATCTATTTGGAGTTGGTCTAATTTGCGCCAGAGTATCCCACTATTGGTGGAATTCAAAGGCCCCTTTATGTCCAGAAAAGCTGGATATAGCCTGGATTTTGCCTTTTTAGTGTATTTATCAATTAGATAAGAGGATGATACGATGGTCCAAAATGGCCTTACCCTGCTGGAACCCCACTTGTTCAGGACCCAGGATCTTCTGAAACCCAAGGAGTGAGCTTAGTATGTAGATGTTTGGCATATAATTTGCCAACAGGCTGATGGGTCTGTAGTTCGAGGCCATCCCAGTGTCTCTCTTTTTAAAAATTGGGATCATGATGGCATTAGTCCAGGACTCTGGCATTATATCTGTTTTATCAACTGTGGTAAAAAAGGCAGCCAAGGCAGGCACCCAGAAGTTTGGGTCAGCCTTTAAAAGTTTGACTGGAATCGTACCGGGTCCTGGAGCTTTCCCTACTTTTAATTTACAAATTAACTCTTACTTCCTCAGTTGGTACTGGGGGCCAAGTGGGGAGCTCCTCTAAGTACGGGTAAGAAAGGTCTGGGCTAGCCAGATCCCTTTCATTAAATAGGATTTGAAAATTATTTAGCCAGTCCTCGGGGGAGATAGCAGTCATGTCCTGGCTAATTAAGCAACAGGATCCATTTACAATGGCCCAGAATTGTTTGGAATTATTTTGGATGAGAAATGAATGATAAAGCTGAAAGAATGAAACAGTCTTGAGATGTCTGTGGCAAGAATTATTAAAGAAAGTACTTTGTACTATCCCATTTAAAACTCCCACCTCATAAGTTGCAGTATTCCTCTGTAGGGAACCACCAGAATTCCACAACTTTTTTTATCAGGTGATTGCATTTTAAGAGAGATTTTAAGAGATTTAGAGCAATTTAAGGAGGTCATCACATGTTACAAGCCATGTTGGGTATACACAACCTCTTGGTTTTTGAAGTAGTCTACCACAGAATGCCAGATGAAAGGGAGTGGCAACAAGATGCAGGTATCTTGTCTTGTGTGATATCTGAGGCATCTGGTGGGCCACTGTGAAATACAGGAAGTTGGACTAGATTGGCCTGATCTAGCAGGGCTCTCCTTACGGTCTTATTCCACAAAGTTTCTTATAGATATTGATGCAGTAATATTGGTAAAACTATCTCTGCTTTTCACCGATTGAGGTCCCAATGACATTCTGGGTCCAGAACAAGTGGGGTTCAGAACAGGCACGTCTGTATTAGACCATTGTTTGGTTTTAAAGTTCCTAATTTCAAAGTAGCTCTCCCAGTCCAATTCTCGCCTATTCCTAGCCTTCCTGGACTTAAAGGATGCCTTCGATTCCATTTATAGGGAAATTTTGTGGCAAAAGCTTTCCACGGCTGGGATGGCTAACAGGCTACTTTTCTTGGTTCAGAGACTTCACTCTGGTACAAGTTGCCATATCAGAGTCTCAATACATGGTGATCTATCTGGGCAGCTCCCCATTAATAGGTGAGTGAAACAATGTTGTGTTCTTGCCCCCACTGTGTTCAACTTATTTATCAATGATCTTGCCCCCATCTGCTTGATGTTGATGCCCATAGTCATAAGCTGGGTTCCTTTTCAATTCCACTACTCTTGTATGCTGATATGGTTCCCTGGTAGAGGAAAGGAGACGTTCCTCATAGAATAGGAATGCCCTTGCGCCAGCACAAGGTCAGATCATCCGAACTTAGAAGTCTCCTCGTGATGAGGGTTGACCAGCAGCTTTAGTCTTTTAATGACAGTTAAACCAGTGTTGTATTGGCTACAACGATCTGAGGGAGCTGTTGGTGAGATCTGAGGTGCATACACCTGCAACAACAATCAGCTAGAGCTGAGGTGCATGGTGGCTTTCTACAATGGAAGCTAGAGAACGTTGGAAGCTGTTTAATCACCATTTTGCAGTCATTACAAAGGGTGGTTAGATTGAGTGGCAATAACTGACTGCCTGAGGAGCAGTTGAGGAACTGAGTCCCTGTGTGACATTAGTAGCCTAAGGAACTATGATGTTGGATGATTGTAGAATTCGTGTGTACGCTGAAAGTAAAATCAGTCAACCCCTATGTCGAACAGCTGAGGTGGCAGTTGAAACTTTAGTGCATCACTGAGAATGTGTAGTACATTAGCCTGAGGGAGATATTGTACTGTCTCAATGCAGATTTTGATTTTAATAAAGTAAAAAGAGTGGAAATTAAGTAAAACCAATCAGCAGCCAGTTGAAAGTTTGGTATGCTACTGAGAGTGTATGGTACACTAGCCTGAGGGAGTTATTGTACTGTACGAATGTAGAGTTTGCATGCCAGTTGAGAAAATACTGTAAATTAATCAACAGTCTGAGGGAGCAGTTGAAAGTTTTATGAGTGACATTGGTAGCTCCATGGAGCTTTGGAGCTACACGAGAGCAGAATGAGATCATATAACCTGAGGGAGTTGTAGTAAACTTTTAGCGTATTTATGCATACATTATACAAAGTGGGTGTGATATACAATTCGATAAAGTGATGGCTTCTGAAGGAGATTGTAATATGGATTCTGAAAGACAGGATTCTCCCTCTGAGATATCAGCCAGAGAGGATCAGGAATGGCACAAACTAAAAGAGATATGAGATGAGATCTGTTCAGGAAGACATGATTTGGGAGGGAAAGATAAATACAGGGGTGCATGTATTGGATAGGGGGCAATTGTCTATGCATAAAAATAGAAATAAGCATAGCTGAATTAGAAGTTCAAGCAATTCTTTCTCTGCATTGTCTTTAGAGGCTTTGTGGATTTTCCTCCTGAGGCGAATGAGGGAGAGGAAAGTCACCTAAAGTAACGGAAAACAAAATAATATAGTGAAAAATTAACTACTTCTAAACTAGTCACAGTAAATGGGTTTCTGTAATCTTCAGATGATTCCTCTGAAAAGGAGGAAGGCGGTCTGAAGAAGAGCAGGCAGAAACACAGACTAGTGTTGACAGCCTCTTTACATTTAAGGTATTTTCTACTTTACTTAATTTACGGTTAGAGATGTGGATTTGGTGGCTACTGAAACACCTGAGGAAAATAAGCAAATTGAATGGACTCAAAATCCATTAAAGTTAACTTTTCCACAGGGACCCTCTAAGCCAATAGAGGTGTACGTCCCAGATGTTTTCAAAAATTTAATGCTGTCTGAGTGGAGTTCTCCTTATATAAGCAGAAGAACAGCAAAAGTAGTGAACAAATTTTACCCATTATCTTAGGAAATCTTAGATTTATTCGAAGTGCCAGGAGGAGGAAGATCCATGTGGCAGAAGGACTGAAAATGCGATCAAGAGAAATTTTGAACTTGCATCTTATTAGTTATGAGCTGCTGCAGCAAATTCCATTTTGCAGTTGCTGCTCTTGAAACCTTCCCATGATGAGCTGCACCTGCCTATATATAATTCCTTCTTCTATACCTTCTAAAGCAGTAGTATTCACACTTCTTAGACCAGGACCTACTTTTTAGAATGGCATTTGTGTCGGGACCCACCGGAAGTGATGTCATTAACTTGGAAGTGATGTTATGGCAGGAAGTGATATCATCAAACAGGAAGTGCTGTCATTGTAACATAATAAAATGACACTCCTGAAACGTAAATTGGCATTCTTGGACTGCAGCAATTGTACAACCATGAATCATCTCTGACAGAAAGCAAGATTAGGACAAAATATTATGTAAAAGCACTGAACTAAAAGCAAAATTAAAAAAAATCCTCACTTGAAAATTCAAACTGTTAACTCTCACAAAGGGAATATAACAAGAGTAAGGTCTGCAGTTTCCAAGATGGCTGCTCCCATCTTTCTGCGACCCACCTGGCATCAGGTTGCAACCCACCAAGTGGGTCCCGACCCACAATTTGAATAACACTGTTCTAAAGGTTTAGGCATCTGTTTGTATCTGGTACCATAAGGAGGGTTACCAGATACGAACTGGGACAGAGTGCCTATATAACCATGGGGCAGAAGCAGGAATTTGGGCATGTGCAGCTTTTGAAACCCTTCCATGATGAGCAGCACCTGCCACAATTCCCTCTTCTATACAATGGTCAAAGGTAGAGGCTCTCTGCCCCAGTTTGTATCTGGTAACCCTAACCATAGGTATAGCTACCAAAAACCAGCTAATTCTACAGAAGCAATTTGTAAAAGGTAAAAAATTAAGGAACAATTAAGAACAACATCAACACCCACCCACCCCACACACAACAGGCTTGATGTCACCTCATAATGGATTGGTTCTTTCTATTTAGCAAAACAACCCTCTTACTATTGAAGATAAGGCAATCTCATAGGGCAGGATTTCAAGCAAAAAATAATGGAGTGTTCCATGATCCTTCGATAAGATGGGGTGGTTAAACTTGGGGAATGGTGCTTGTGAGGAGGAGCTTGCCCTGGAGACTGATTGCCCTGGAACTTTATTGAAAGGGGGCAAAGGATCTGAATTGCACCACAGTTTTGGCAAAGATCTACAAGGTGCTTGTGCAATACTGTGTGCCATTCCTCCCTTCTTGCAATGGAATAACCCAGAGGGAGAGAGGAAGAAGAAATCCTGTATGCAGTTGTACAGTATCTGTGGTGACAGGTTTTAAGACCCAGCGGCAGTCTGCCTGCCTGATTGACATAGCAATCCTCCTACTTTGGAATAGATTATCCAGTTTAAGAAGTCATTCCTTTGCATCAGAGGTTTGGAAAGCCAGCATGATGTAGTGGTTAGTATGCTGGACTTAAATCACAAACGTTGTAAGTTTGTATCCTTCCCTTGATGAATTGGGTGTTAATTGAAAAGCTCCAAAAGACTTGAGTAATCAGAAGTTGAGTCACCATGGGTGCATGCTGTGACTCATGCACAAGTCAAGTCACAGGGGCGCCGGAGCCTCCTGAATTGGCTTGACTTGAATTTTGAGACTTGTTTCTAACACTGGCAGGTATAGTTCTCATATCCCTGGGATGGCCAAGAAGGCCATGGTTTCCAGATCTGGTGAGACTGTCTGTTCAGGAGCCATGGGCATTACCAATCAAGAAAGATTTGTTGTTGCAAGGACTTCTGTGTCATCCAAACCCAGGCATTTTCCATCTCACAGCTTAGAGATTGAAAGAGAGTTGGGGTGTGATGATAGTGTTATTGAAACTTCGTTAGCTCCCCACAGACCATCTACGATGAAAATGTATGCCAATAAAAGGTGTAAGAAAGAAAGAAAGAAAATGTATGCGGCAGCATGGAAAACCTTTCTTAGGTGGTGTAAGACTAAAAAGCTCATAATCCAAATATTTCTCAAATATTATTTGTATAGGAGGGTTTGGAGAAAGGTCTCAGTGGGAGTACCCTTAGAAGACAAGTGGCAGCTTTGCAAGCTACATTAGTCAATGCCAGAAAATATAAGTCTGTCATCGCATCATAATATTAAATAATAATAATAATAATAATACACGTATTTATATACCGCCTTTCTTAAGATCACTAGATTTCTCTAATGAGTGTAACTCAAGGCCATTTACATAGGCAGACTTTTATTCACAAACCCGAAGGTTTTTACAATTTACAGAAATGTTCTATCTTTCAAGAACAACACACATACAGATCTTTCTTTCTGGATTTAGCCTTCTTTCTTAGCCACCCGTCTGTCTTCTGCTGGCTAATAAGAGGCTTCCCTGCTCCCACCAGAGACGCAGCTGACTTCAGCACACTCCTCCTCCCACGAGGCAGCTGGAACTCAGCTTTTAATCAGCTGCAGTTTGCAAGGTCTGCAGCTCACAGAGACTTCCGATAGTCTCGAGCTCATGACCTTCAGATCTTCAGCTGTTATCTTCGGGCAAACGGAGGCATTAACCCTCTTGGCTAAATCTTCTGCCCATTAAAAGATTTCTAAAAGCTGTAAATCTTATTCTCCTCCAACCATGCATAGATTCCCAACATGGGATCTTAGTAAGGTTTTGCAGGCATTGGTAAGGAAGCCATTTAAGCTATTGGCTACAGTACCACTTAAAGTTCTATTAATTAAAAACTTATTTTGGGTGGCAATAACAACAGAAAGGAACATGTTAGAATTAGCAGTATTGTTGGTTCACCCTTGACGCTGCATTTTTCATAAGGATAAAATAATTTTACGTCCAGACCCAGCGTTTATGAATACCATGTTTCATAGGTTGCAAGAATTAATATAATACTATTAATACTACCAATTATTGTGATATGAAACATGGAATTCATAAACTATCTTTTTGCCCAAATCCTTGTCATGCTAAGGAAAAAGAATAGCATATGCTAGATGTAAGGATAATTTTATGGTTTTATATTGAAAGAACAAAGCCTAATACAGAAAACAGAGGCATTATTTCTATACAAGGAAAAAAGTACAGGAAGAAAACTGTTGAAGTACATGTTAGCCACGTATATAAAAGAGTGTATATGGCTTATAACCATCTCAAGGGGTGCAGGCACATTCTCTAAGTATTCCACCCACCATGAATATTGCTCATTTGTACCATAGGGTCTTAACCTTGCTGTGTTTTATAGTGTTAGGATGCATGGTGTTAGAATAAATCTTGTGGCGTGTGGTAGAGTATGGATCTTTAAAAAAATAAGGAGAGAGAAATAGAAAGAGAGGCTACAGGGTTCTGCAGTTCAGTAACATGGACTGAAGCTGCTGATTAACTTTTGTCATGAGGAGACTTTTAGGATCAGCTGACCCTGCTGCATGCTAGAGTGAGGGCATTCCCATGTGATCAGGAACGTCTCCTTTTCCTCTACCAGGAACATATTCACAGGTAAGGAAAATTCCAGTTTTCCTTTGTCACATACAAAGCTTGGTCCCAAAAGTCTGGTCAGCTGACTTTTACCTTTCCTTTAATCAGCTTAGATTACCTTTCCTTTAATCAGCTTCAATTAGCATTAGGCAAATCATGGAAGCCCTTTTCTTGGTCATTCAAAGGAAAAATCCAACAAGTCAAAGAGTTTAAATATCTGGGTATCTTTTTCCATTACAGACACCCTTGTGCCACTCATCATAAGGCAAAGGCCACACTCTTTGCAGGTTATTTCTTGTTTCTTTTTCACCTGGAGTGGTCCTTACATTCCAGCAGCACTATGTGAAAGCCACCTCATAACTTCTATATAGCATCCCGATTTGGATTTCTGCTTTCAATATTTTAGTGGAGAGGGTCCAAGCGGTATCTATATATATAAAGAAGAGCGTGTGTGTGTGTGTGTGTGTGTGTGTGTGTGTGTATGTATGTTTCGCATAGGCTCCGCAACGCCTGGAGCAATCGGCACAAAACTTGGCATGCATACACCTTGCAGCCTGGCGACAAACACTGCGGGGGTCGGGCCCCCCTAACGCCCCCGGGGGTGGGGGTACGTGGGGGTCCCCGTGTGAAGATGGCTGAAAACGGCTGAAATCGGCGTCAAATCCACAGTTTCCGGGGTCACCGAGATGAGCGGCAATGCTCCTGACGCTGTTGGAGTCCAGGTTCAGCCCCCCCTTGACGTGGGGGGGCGAGAAGGGGTGCAAAACAAAACGTCCACCATGCCCCGCTGTGACGCCTGGACCGATTGGCACCAAACTCAGCATGCGGAAGCCTAGCAGCCTGGCCACCAACACTGCGGGGGTCGGGGCCCCCTAGCACCCCTGGGGGTGGGGGTATGTGGGGGTCCCCGTGTGAAGATGGGCGAAAACGGCCGAAATCAGCGTCGAGTCCATAGTTTCTGGGGTCACAGAGATGACCGGCGACACTCCCGATGCTGTTGGAGTCTGGGTTTGGGCCCCCCTCGGCACGGGGGGCCAGAAGGGGTGCAAAACAAAACATCCGCCATGCCGTGCTGGAACGCCTGGACCGATCGACGCAAAACTTGGCACGCATACACCTTGCGGCCTGGCAACAAACACTGCGAGGGTCGGACCCCCCTAGCGCCCCCGGGGGTGGGGGTACGTGGGGGTCCCCACGTGAAAATGGTCGAAAACTGCCGAAATCGGCGTCAAACCCACAGTTTCCGGGGTTGCCGGGGCGAGCAGCGATGCTCCCGACACCGTCAGAGTCCGGGTTCGCCCCCCCTTTGTGTGGGGGGCAAGAAGGGATGCAAAACAAAACGTCCGCCATGCCCTGCTGGAACGCCTGGAGCGACGCGCACCAAACTCGGCATGCGTGTGCCTTGCGGCCTGGCGACAAACACTCCAGGGGTCAGGCCCCCCTAGTGCCCCCGGGGGTGCCCCAGGGCCCCGCATGAAAATGGTCTATAATGGACAAAATCGTCTTCGGTTCTGTAGTTTCTGGGGTCACTTTGGCGAGCAGCGATGCTCCCGACGCTGTGGGAAAGGCAGGGTAAATACCTTTTAAATAAATAAATATTTGCACTTTTTGGATTTCTCCCAAGAATGATGTGCCTTTACATTGGCCAGATGTAATGCCCTCCCCTCTAAAGTTCTGTCCACTAGGTTCAGCAGATCAACAAGTGAGGAGAGTGCTTATGCGTGTAATACAGGTGCTACTGAATCGCTCCAACATACTGTACATTGTTTCAGTGCGCCTGGTATTAGGATATTTGTTTACTTCTGTTAAATCTGATCCTCTGTACCACTTATTTGAGTTGATCGGATAAACCACTGTTTGCTGAGAAGAGTGGATATGGAAGTAACCAAGAAGGGAGCCGAATAGATTTAATGATACAAAAGTGCTGTAAATCGTCGGTATCAAATCCAGATGCTCTAGGCTCTGCTCTGCTCTGCAAGTATCTTCCCTTATGGTTTGGTGAGCTGTGTAGATGTGTAATGGTGTACGCTATGCCATATAGTCATGCTGGCCACATGACCATGGAAGCTTGTCCTCAGCCAAACACTGGCTCTACAGGCTTAGAAACGGAGATGAGCACCACCCCCTACAGTCGGTCACGACTAGACCATTTGGTTGTGGGGAAACCTTTACTTTTACTTATAGATGTGTAATAGCAACTGTTATTTTATTGTAGTGCCATTTAAGTTCTTTTTGATTTTATTTGACTTGGATCTAAACTAAGTATGCACTTTTGGAAAAAGATACCTGTGGATTTCAGCTCAGACTTTTCCTGAGTCTGCAAAAATCCTAGTGTCTTTGCTTGCCCCAAGGGGCAGGAGTTCCCCATTAGGCTTCGCCCTTCTCAGGGCAGGAAACTTCCTGGTTTGGATATACAGGTTGATCCAGATCCATGGATATAAAATCATGGATAATTAGGCTCAATGCAAGTCTCCTGGGCTTGTGTTGAGCCAGATTCTGCACATCCTGAAGCACCTGAAGGCAACTAGAACACCCTCCTAGGACTGGAGTTGACTGGAAGTGCCCTTCTAGGACCACCAGAGGTCATTCTGAGGCTCTTGGAGTACACACGCAAGGCTCTGGTTGTGTTTGGCACCTTAGTGGGCCAGAAGGCCACGGGTTTCATTATCCCCCCGTTTTTGGTATCCAGGAGTGGGAGGGGGGTTCTGGGAACAGAACCCCTATGAATACCAAGGCTCGACTGTATACTGTACTATTTTTGCTTGCTCCAACTTTCACAAGAGATTATTTACGCCCCACTTTGCCCTCATTATTTCTGTTGTTCAACCAAGGAAATGTGGAGCAGAAACTTTTCGCGGCAGAGTTGTATGATGACATCTGTGCTAGAGACAGAGCACATGAAGTGGTAGTGGTCTAGGGCTGGAGTAGGTACTGGGCCTGCAGTAGGTGTTGGAGCAGACGCAGACAAAGGGTTTGGGGAGCAAACCAGGTTTTATCTTCCAGAAACTGTTTCTGACTAGTACTCCTATTAAATCAAAAACAGTATTCACCAACATAATAAATGTGGTCCACACCATTATTTACTCGCATGCACAAGTTCAACACCTATTAACAGACATATACACAGGGGTGTGTGTGACCTCTCAAATATCCACAGAAATATCTCTTCCCTCCATCATGAGTCAATGAATTTTAAATGTGCAGTTCAAACACATACCCCCTTGCATGCCTTTTTGTACTATCTGCCACCAACAAGGGGGAGGAAAAAGCTGCCTTTACTGAGATCAGAAGAGTTGTTGTGGCAAAGAAGGGCTCCGCTGGCAGCCAGTCTAGGATGCCATTTTGCCTACCAAACCTTTGGATACTGAGAACCACATGGGTTTTGCATTTATTGTACATGTTCAAAATTACACATAGAAGGATACATAGGTTAAGATTAGGATACATAGAAGGATTTCATGGGTTAGGAGGGTGATGGATAGCAAATATCTTGTATATTCCATGACATGAAACTCATGGGATAAGAAAACGCGCATAAGTTTACATCCTACACTTACTCTGTGGGAGATACCCACTACCATATGGATTTCTGTTCATGTGGTTTGATTCTTACAGTGCAATCCTACAGTGGACACAGCATCAGCACAATGGGGCTGAGCCAGCACTGCACGCCTAGTGCTGACACGGGTCGCTGATCGGGTGTCCCGCGTCGGCACTAAGGCCACAGGGCTGGCGCTGCTGGTAGCGCTGGCCCTGTAGAACCCGCGCAGCACCTCCCTTGTGTCAGCCAAAGTCGGCTGGCACAAGGGAGGCGCCATGACAGTGCGCCCCGGGGATTGGCGGGAGGAGGGCGGAATGTGGGTGGAACATGGGAGGTCCTCGGATTCGGCCATAAGGCAGAATCTGAGGCCCGTCAGAGAGGCTGCGCGGCCCCGATTCGGGCTGCATGGTCTCCTCGGATCTACGCCCGCTCTTTAGCAGGCACAGATCCGAGGAGCACATCAGCGGGGCTAGAGCTTCCCCTACGGTAAGGGAACAAACGTTCCCTTGCCGCGGGGAGGCTCCAGCCTCCCCAACCCAGTGTTGGATATGGCCCTGGCTGGCCGGCCTTGCCATTCTGGTGCTGGGTTGGCTTGCACCCTTAGTGTAGTAAATCTGGTGTTCACCAGTGTTTAAGAGATCTTTTATTACTCCATGTGGGCTATCCAACTGAAACCGAATCTAGCCAAGACTGAAATAGTGATCAATGGTAGGTAGTTTAACTTGGGGAGGCAGAAATTCTTGGAATTCTTCTGGGTTTCAACATCTGGGTTTCAACAACATCTAGTCATATATGTTTGCTTTCTTGGTGAGCTTTGTCCTATACAGGAAATAATTGATTTTTGAGCTGGTTGAAAGCTGAAGTATTCATTTCAGATTTAATATTTTGCTTTATTGCCATGTTCATTAAGTTTTGGGCTGCTTTGTATGTTGTAGTTTTACAAAAGGCAGATATTCTGCAATTACTCTTTTGTCTTTTGGAAAGACAAATCAATTTACAGCATGTTATTTTTAAAACAAAAACTTAGCTAAAACTTGCGTAATAGATGTGCAAAGTACAGTAGTTCAAATTCATTGTCAGCAAGGTATTTAATGACTTCTCTGTGTTTAAATTTTGCATTTTATTTATTGTCTGCTTTTTATCCTTGACATGCTCAAAAAACAGCTTACCATTTAAATAATTGAAGGATATTGTACTTAGGATTATGGGTTTATGAGGGCAGGAGGTGAGGACTGATGGTTGAGCTGCTGGTACTGTTTGAAGCTAAGCAGGAGAATCCATGCTCTTTGGATGGGAGATGAATGCCAGGCTGTGACAAGCTGCAGTATCTGTCATTGCAGGACAGAGTTGCTGCTGAGTTGATTAGCCATTTAGTGAGAGAAGCATGGAAAAGTGTGAGAGGGTGATCCAGCCAGACAGCTTGCACCATAGGCCAGTGTTGTTTTTGGATAGCAGGGGAAGGAATATGCTCAGTCCAGAGTCAGGATGCAAGGGCACTTCATTTCTTCTAAGTTTAAAACTAAGCTTGTATGACCAAGCAAAGCAAAACTTACATAGTGTTACCAGGTGGCATGGAGTGACTCTGTGGCTTGCTGGCGTTCAAAGTCAAGGCGCTCCCTAAGTTACCGCAAGCTTATATAGGCTAGGTGCTCACTTATCAAGACATCAGCACTAATTAGCAAAAACTATTTGACAGCACAATGATATATAACAAACTACTATATTACACATCATTAAAGACCTTCCATCTCAACAAGTGGGAGATGTTCCCCTCATTAGAAGGCTTCTTGCTATGCACCTGTGACAAATAAGAGACATCAGTCACGTGCCAAGGATAATGGGACACTTGCCAACAAGGAGGTCAACAGGAGATGTTCCCCTCATTAGGGTGGCGGACACCTGTCTTAATTGGTACACATAAATATAATTTGGGGCTTTGAAGTAGACAGCATAATATTGCCCCATTCTCATAACATTAATCAAGGTTGATGGCTAAGATCTTTGTTTTGAGGCCAATTTCTCTTGCTTCTCATGGTAACTGCTAAGTGGGCATGCGGGCAACTCCCCCACCTCTGAGAGACACACAGAAGATTGCTCACAGACACACAAAATGTGAGACAGTGGCTAGATCTTAGCATAAAATGGGAGGCAGTAGCTTACACCTGCCGTAACAGGGCTAGCTGGCAAAGAATGGAAAACTACCTTGAGGTACCTGTCCAGGTTTGATTTACAATTTCCTGCTGAAGCTTGATGGCATGCAGCCAGGAGAGAGAACCATACTGTGAAGGCTACCTCTGGGATTAAGAATTTGGCAAATCACAAGACTACTGTATATTTGTAAAAAAAAAAAAAATGAAGAAAATTGTGGTTTAGCTCATGTAAGCCTTGGGCATTTGCTTCAGCATGGGAAAGGCAAGATATAAATTCTTCAAATAAATAAACTTAATTTATTCGAGCTCCAAAAGGACTCTTTACGAGTGTGGTGTATGTAATTGACTGAAGAATTAACATGAGATCCTATGTGTACTCAGTGGAACTGAGTACACTGGGACTTACTCCCTTGAAGGTTGTATAGGATTGTAGCTTAAATTGCATACAAATGTGCAAAAAAAAATTGATACAGATCTGTGAAAATGATTGTTTCTGTATTTTAGTCTACATTTTTATATTGCATTTATAATTGACAGTGTGTGTCGGTAACCTACATTTCATTTATTTATTAAGCGTTTTAGAGTATGTACTAATTATATAGACTGTTGCATTAAACTGATATTTCTTTTCAGAATGTTTGCATAACTAATGGATTGGTTACCTGTCCACATTCATCCCTGGAGGAAGCTGAAACTTCATTCCCATCTACTGATACAGCATCTAGTTTACCATCATCTTCAGTATCTTCTACTGGAGCAGTGCCTCCCCCACCTCCCCCTTTGCCACCTTCATTGATAAATGGTTCAGGAAAGCATCCTAGTTCTGGTGGCGCACCACCACCACCTCCTCTACTGCCCGGAGTCCAGTGCTCTCCATCTCCTCATGTGCTGCCTTTTGGATTGAAGCCTAAAAAAGAGTTTAAACCTGAGGTTGTTATGAAACGATTGAATTGGTCAAAGGTAAAGTAAGAATGGAAATTCTGTTATGTAAAATTCCACATTGAAATAGCACTAAATGAATTTTCAGGTGCTGGTTTTGATAACTGCTTGTTGATAACGAATAGAAGGTGAAACCAGCAGTGCCTAGTAAGGAGGTTTGCTGGCAAAAAGCTCCTGCAACTGAGGAGAAGGGCAACCAACCAGATTCCCTTTCTGGGAGGCATGTGAACTGCTAAGGCACTATCATGCAGAAGCAAAGCTTTTGTTGTGCCTGCAGTATCTAACGTTGGCTGTTGACAACAAAAATTATGCTGGGTGCGCATTTTAGCTATGTGCTTCAATGATTGCAGCAGTGCCTATGCTTTGGCGGTCATGTGATGCCTGCTAGCAAGGACAGCATCTTCCCTTCCCCCTTGGTTGGCCCTCTACATCATCAGTTGCCTCTACATGCAACTTCTTGCTTTATTACATTTTAGCCTGTCTTCTATCTTCCTTCCAAAAGAAGAGGTTTGATTAGAACTAAAAATCCAATCCATTAAAATCATTTATATAAGAACTAAATTTTAATTCCACCTACTAAAAACCCTAATACAGTTAAAAGTAATGTGCTGTCCAGTGGTCTCTGGCCTGAGCTGGTTGGGATTATCTCTGGCCCGGTGTTGGACTACCTCCAACTATTGATGTTGAGAGACTTGAATATCCACACTGGAGCTCATGGTCAAGGTTCGGCTTCAGATTTAATAGGGCCTGATGAATGTGGCAGGACGACCTGGTGTTTATTGCTGGGCAAGTGGATGGTGGTCTGGATGTGCATCACTTCTTTGTCATGGATGGATCACTTCCTGGAAAGGTTTAGTATTGAGTAATACTCCCACAAGGGTAAGGTCCCATCCAGAAGCTGATGGATTCAACAGATTTCCTCAGGGCTCTTGAGAATGTTCCTGCTACTAGGGTCAGTGACTCATCTGAAGCACTGGCTGGCTTATGGAATGTGGAAATGATCAGGGAGGTAGATCATTTTGCTTCCAAATGACTTCTGTCTTGCTGCAGAACCAATTGGGCTTCTTGGTTTTCCAAGGAGCTGTGGACACTGAAGTAGCTAGGCAGATGTCTTAAGGAACAGTGGTGAAAAATTTGTGAGTCCAGTTGTGCTAGGATTAGAGTTCCTGCTAGAGCCAATTGCATTGCTGTAATGGCAGCAAAGAAGGCTTTTTTCTGCTATCATTGTGGAGAATTGTCCTATGGAGCTGTTTGGAGTTGTCTGGAATCTTCTCCACCTGATCCTTGGGTGGGGGAAGAGGAGGCAAGTTGCTTGCCTATTGTGAACAGTTGGCTTTCATAGACAACATTTCTGCCACAACTTTAACTCGGGTTGGCTTTATTAGTTGACATTTCCACAGCACTTGTTGGTCCTGTTATTTGAGATTCTTTTCAACTTGTATAGTCTGAAGATGTGTACAGGATCATTGATAGTCTGAGGCTGTTTGCCTGCTTGATCCTCACAGACCAAAGTTGTGGTATAGAACCTTGGAAGCTTGTAATATAGTCTTTAACAGTGATGGCAAACCTCTTCGGCTAGGTCTGTCAAAAATTCAGAAAATTCTTAACTTGACTCTGCTGGTGTGTCACCCCCCTCAATAGAAGAGAAACAATTCTTTATAGACCAGAACAAGATAGCATTACAATTCTGTTGTATAGAGAAATTAAGATCTGCTTCAGATAATATTTGAGCCAGCAAATTACTTTCAAGTGCAAAGTGGATTTATGTAAGCAATTTCTCCCTTAGCCAGGCTGTGGTCTTCCAAATACCCATCTTCTTCAGTGCTGCACCTCTCATATGTACAGAGCATTTATTGATTCACATAAATAAGAATGGGTCAAAATACCAATAGAATCAACAAGATCAGACTCCAGGCTCCCCCATCTTTTATTCTCTGCTGTATGGATTTACTGATGGAGGGTCTACAATGCAGCTGCTGCTGGTCGCTTCTGTCCCATATGCTGTGCAGAGAAAGAGTGTTTCTCCCCAGCTCTTCAGCTTCTACTGCGCAGAGAAAGAATACTGCCTGCGCATCTCCTCTCTGCTGCAGCTTGCTTCACATGCTGGAGTGAGTGAGCTTGGGGATTGCTTCCAGCACTTCAGGGATTGCTTTTGGCACTTTTTCCAGCTGCACAGGAAGAATGCAATGGATGGGGGGGGGGTCAAGGGGGCCCCTTCCCAAAATGTCTCTTTCTTCTTGGAAAAAGGATCAGATTGCCCTGAGCGTACACTCCTTTCCAAAACAGCAAACGTTGGCAGCTGTGCCGGCTTCTGGTGCCTTGGGAAAAAACCTTAAAGGGGCAGACGTTCAGAGCAGATCGCGCTGAGCATCTGCCCCTTTCCAAAACAGCAGAAGCCAATGTGCCCCTGGAAGTGCCAGTGCAAACAATCCCTGGCTGCCCGGTGTGTCACTCAAAACACCTTTGCGTGTCAGCAGTGACATGTGTGTCATAGGTTTGCCATTACTGATTTAGAACCTGGTTTAGGACTGTGGAGTCTTGTAATAACGATATTCAACTTGCATCAGATTGGTTTGAATCCACTACTTTAGTTAAATCTCTTTGACAGTTACTGTCCAAAGGCCCAACCCTATGCTAATACAGCTGCAGTGCAGCCCTGAGATAAAGGAACATTTGTTCCTTTACCTTGAGGAGGCTTCCATGACTGCCCTCCCCGCACAGGATGTACTGCATGTCTCTTTGGCTTGTCTACATTGGAAAGTTGGATAAGATTGGACCCCAAGTGCTTACTATCTGATGCTAGTACCCAAGCTGATCCCAAAAGCGAAATATATCAAAGGTAGTAAATGGGGTCTCTGTGACCCCCTGAAAATCAGGTCGCGGTCCTTGGGTTAGGAACCACTGCTTTAAATCCAGGATGACAAGCATTACTGTAAAGGAGCCATGCATAACTGGGATTGGAAAAGATGTGGAACCATTAAATGGCTTGCTTTTCTTGATGCATTCTTAGGTTTGAGGAGGCACAGAAGTGCCTGGTGACCTGGGGAATCTTAAGTACTACAAAAGGAGTATTGGGAAGGGAAAGTAATGTGAGCAAGGGAAATGATTAACTTGATGTATAGCCCACTGATGCATTCTGACCCCATTGTGTAAGGTACACTTTCCCACTTTCACCTGCCCTCCTGTTAGCTGGTGAATATCTGAACCCCTGAAGCACTTGGTCATGCCATCTACTCTATTTGGTTAGTGCTGCCTCAATGTGGATTTCATTGCTTGTAGATTCAAGTAGTTAAACTTGAATCTAAAAAGTGGCTTTCACCTACTATACTGAACCGCTGGCAAAGAGCAAATTTATTTTAGTAGTTAGGAACTATTTGGCAGTCAATGCCCATATTATGTACATGACTTCTACAATAATACTAAACCTCCATCCTAATGCATGCTTACTCGGAAATAAGCCCAATTGAATTCAATGTTATTCATTCACAGATAAGTGTGTGTAGGGATTTGCAACATAAAAGTGTAGTTCTAATGTCAAAATGATTCTTATTAAAGTTACAACACTTACAGATTAGACCACATGACATGAAGGAGAACTGTTTCTGGATCATGGCAAATGATGGCAAGTATGAGAGTGCTGATTTACTGCACAAGCTGGAACTTACATTTTGTTGTCAAAAGCAAGGTAAGAACCCATTGCTGTAATGTCATTTTATTAGAAAATTGAATTGCTCTCCTTTTGGATTTTGTTTTAAATGCAATGCTAGCAATATGTATAGTCCAATTGAAGAAAACCTTATATATAGAAACACATGGAAACTAATTTGAATTGCTCTTGGCCTTAAGATTTTAAGTGTAGCATATGTAGATTGCTGTGTAGCCTGAACTGCATTACCATGTGCTAGAGACCAGAAGACTCTGCAGAGAAACAGGGGAGTTGTTTCTGTTGATGACCATTTTTAACAGAAGCCAGCTCTGGAGTCCACCAAGAGTGGACCATCCTGATATAAACCATCCTCAATATTGTGCCTTTTAATTACTAAAAACTGCTTTGTGAATGTATCAAGACTGAATAGCAGGTGTAAACATAAGAAATAAATAAATGGGACTGTGTGTTTATCTCATTATGTACTTAATAGACATACAGTGTCATTGAATGATTTTGTATTTACATGGGTTACGAAAACCTGTTATTTTAATCTGTTTTTACTGTAATTTTTGAGTCCCTTTCGATTTTAAAAGAAAGAAAAACAGTACAATTCAGTCTGGTTTGTGGATTAGTTTTAAGCCTTCATTGCCCTGGTAATGCCTTCGCTGTGTGCTGGACAGGATCAATATGCCACTGTTGGTTCACAGGACCTCCTTGTGACTATACTAGACTGTCTAGCTGACCTCTGTCACACACATGCTGTGTAAGCGAAAAGGAGGTCTCTATTAGTCAGAGACACCATAAAGGCAATTGAATTTCACTGGAGAACATGTGCATCCTTTAATACGTGTTAAAACATGTGCTCTTAATTTTTGCTGATAAAAGGATATAAACTGAATTTTTCCAAGGAGATGTCATGTACGTATCCAGGTGTAATTAGTGAATTAAACGTATGCTGTTATTTTATTTAAGGTACTAGCTTTTATGTACCCGGCTTTGCCTGGGTGTTTATATGTCCCATCCCTGACCCCTCCCAGTGGTTTTCGGCCATCCCCGCGTGTGTTTTTTTTGGTAAAAAATTACCCAGCTGTGACCAGGTGTTTATTTGTCCCATCTGTGACTCCCCCCAGTGTTTCTTCCTAGAGTTTATTGCCAGTGCTTGTTGGGTAACCCTGGAAAGTATGGATTAGACGTGCAAACCCACCCCTGGGCTTTTTTGTTCGTTTCGTTTTAATGTACCCGGTGTTGCCCGGGTGTTTATTTGTCCCATCCTTGACCCCCCTAGTGTTTGTTGGCTGGTTGTGCAAACCCACCACCTAGTGTTTGTTGCCTGGCTGTGCAAACTCACCCCTGGAAGGGTTTTTTGTTGTTTTAAATTTACCCGGCGTTGCCCAGGTGGTTATGTGTCCCATCCCTTATCCCCCAGTGTTATTTGTAGATCTTATTGGTTATTCAACATTGTCATGCGGGAGTCCTGTCCCCCCATCTCACCAGACTCACCAGCCACACAACACATTTGGAAATGGGTGCAACTGCCACTTCAGATGGCCCTGTATAGGTTTCCCTGCGGGAAACCTATTTGCAGTGGGAGTCCTCTCCCCCCCATCTCACCAGACTCACCAGCCATACAGATGGCCCTGTCAGCGCATCACAATGTAGTGACTCAGCCCATAGCCACCCATAAAGAACCACAAATTCGCTTTTACCCCTGCCCGTGGGGGCGCGAGCCGTTCCAAATCCCCGCAGCCAAGGCATCCGCGTGCCAAGTTTGGCGCGAGTCGGTCCAGGCATTAGTGTTTGTTGCCTGGCTGTGCAAACCCACCCCTGAAAGGGTTTTGTTGTTTTTTTAAAATATTTTTAAAGTTTATTCTTTAAGTCATGGGACAAGGAATGGAGTTACATAGGGTTGTTGGAAACACAGAGGGATATAATACACATAAGGTATGTGGAGGGTTACAAGCATGTCTAAAAATAGTCTCTAAATACATATATAAAACAGAATCCTGCAATTCTAAGCTTATTATATCTTAATTAAATCAATCAATTCATTCAGGTGCCCGTCATTAGTGTATATTCTCTCATATCTCTCACAATTGTATGTTTGCTAAATTGATTCATCTTTCTTATCTATATATTCCATACAAATACACCAAAAACTAGCATTTATAGGGAGGAATAAAAGCCATCTAAGCAGTAAAAAAAAAAGATATATAGTTAAAAGCAAAACAGAAGAAACACACCAGAAAGATAGAAAGCTTAGATATAATATGAAGTTATATATTCATTTATGCTTATTGTATTACTAACAGATTCTACAGCTCATTCTAAACAGTATTATGTTGTATTATGTGGTGTCAGGACTATCTTCCAATATTTAATCATATTATTTTTCCTTTCTTTTAAAACCATAATTATCCTTGAAAATCATTATAATCTTATTTAACTATGCATTATATCTCTGCTTTCCCCATAAATCTTCTAACTTTCCATCAAACTTCTGTGTCATAAACTTAAAATAAATGTATACGCCCCTTCCTTTGTTCCTCTGTCTTCTCTGTCCTGAAATCGCCATTTTGAACTTTTAGCAATAAAAATTCCCAATTCAATTTCTCCACCACTTACTTACTATAATAATCTCAAAATTTTCACATCAGTTACATTTTATAATAATCTTAAAACTGTTACAATTTACTTAGAACCGGAGCGAAGAATTGTCCAGTTAAATCTTGCCCCCCTTTCTCTCACTAAGAGGGGGCAGCTGGCAGCTTTCCTCTCCCACAGAAAAGCTGCAAACTGCATGAAATGTCTCTCAAATCTTCGTTCTGTCTGCCTATCTTCAAAAGTCCTATAAAACCTTCGATCGACAGATAGAGTTCAGCTTCTCTTCAGTTCAACACCTCTCAAGTTGCCGAGCGGGGGATTGCTTTGATCTCACAGTCCATCAAATTGCTTGGATAATCTGGTTGTAAAACTTGACAGCTCAAGTTGTAAATCTTTCTTATAAAGTCCTGAATAACCGTCTTCTGCTCAAAATAAAAAGTGTTTTCTTTTCTTCTTCTTGTTTCATCTCGTTTGTAAGTTTATTATAAAATAGCCTTATTAGACATATAGCACGCACCTCAATTAGCATGACGCATGTAACATACATCTCAATTAAGATAAATCTGGTAGTTCTAAAGCCTGTCATCGGCCATCTTCTTTACGAGGTGCAAATTATATCTTTAATTATCTTGAATCACTTAATGAGTTACCATTTCAGTATTCTTCTTCCGCTTTACTCCTCCAACTATCTTCTTTCTGCCGGGGGCTAGCAGAGAATAGAATTCCTTCCCGATTGTGACATTCCGCATTCAGTCCAGCTTTTACCTCCGAGGTCTAAAGGCCATCGGCCCTGCGCTCACAAGACACAGGTTTCTGTCGCCCTATTGTTACACGGCAAGCTTTCCCTCCCCCCGAATTGGCCGAATTCCAAGGTTTGGTCAAGCGTAACTCCCAACCTTCCGACACAACTTCTGATGTCCGAAGCCATTCTCTTCTCAAAGAAGATTCTGGAACAGAACACAGCTTGAGCCGCACCATCCGCGAAGGATAATTGCGACTTGCCTGGTGGCCATTTTGCCCCCCCCGGGAAGGGTTTTGTGTTGTTTTAAATTTACCTGGTGTTGCCCGGGTGGTTATGTGTGCCATCCCTGATCCCCCAGTGTTATTTGTAGATCTTATTGGTTATTCAACTGTTGCCGAAATCGGCCTAGAATACAGATGGCCCTGTATCGGTTTGCGTGCGGGAAACCTATTTGCGCCCGGGTGTTTATATGTCCCATCCCTGACCCCCCACACTCACCAGCCATACAGATGGCCCTGTATCGGTTTGCCTGCGGGAAAGCTATTTGCGCCTGGGTGTTTATATGTCCCACCCCTGACCCCCCCCACTCACCAGCCATACAGATGGCTCTGTATTGGTCTGCCTGCAGGAAACCTATTTGCGCCCTGGTGTTTATATGTCCCATCCCTGCCCCCCCACTCACCAGCCATACAGATGGCCCTGTATTGGTTTGCCTGCGGGAAACCTATTTGCTGCTGTTTGTCTTCAACTGTACAGAGTTCAGTTGCTGCCTGAAGATTCCACATGTCATTTGCATGTACTTTGCATCTCATCATGACATCATCAGAGCCTCGGAATGCAGTGGCTCAGCCCATAGCCACCCATAGAGAACCACAAATTCGCTTTTACCCCTGCCCGTGGGGGTGCGAGCCGTTCCAAAACCGTGCAGCGACGGTCTCGGGGGGCCAAGGCACCCGTGTGCCGAGTTTGGCGCGAGTCGGTCCAGGCGTTGCGGAGCCTATGTGGAACATACACACATACATACACACATACGCTCTTCTTTTTATATATATAGCTTTTTGTTACCTGGCGTTGCCCGGGTAGCAGAATGATCTTCCAGAGTTTATGAGTTTTGCACCCCTTCTTGCCCCCCACGCTGATGGGGGCCGAACCCTGACTGCAACCTTGTCGGGAGCGTCACCGGTCGCCTCGGCGACCCTGGAAACTATGGACTCGATGCCAATTTCACTTCAGGCCCCCTGCGTACCTCCACCCCCGGGGGCGCTGGGGGGGGCCCTGACCCCCACAGTGTTTGTTGCAAGGCATGCGCGTGCCGAGTCTGGCCCCCATCGCTCCAGGCATCACAGCGGGGCATGGCGGACGTCTCATCTCGCACCCTTTCCCACCCCCCACGTTGAGGGGGGGGCCAAACCCAAACTCCCATGGCATCGGGAGCGTTGCCACTCACCTCAGCGACCCTGGACACTACAGATTCAACACTGATTACGACTGTTTTCAACCGATTTATGCAGGGCCCCATGCGTACCCCCACCCCCGGGGTCACTGGGGGGGCCTGACCCCGGCAGTGTTTGTCACCAGGCCGCAAGGCACGCGCGTGCCAGGTTTGGTGCGCATCGCTCCAGGTGTTTCAGCACGGCATGGCAGACATTTCGTTTTGCACCCCTTCTTGCCCCCCACGCCAAGGGGGGCCTGAACCCGGACTCCAACTGTGTCGGGAGTGTCGCCGTTCGTCTCGGCGACCCCGGAAACTATGGACTCGACTCCGATTTTGGCCGTTTGGCGCTAGGGGAGTCTGACCCCCGCAGTGTTTGTCATCAGGCTGCAAGGTGTATGCGTGCCAGGTTTCGGGTCAATTAGTCCAGGTGTGGCAGCAGGGCATGGCAGATGTTGTATTTTACACCCCTTCTTGCCCCCCACATTGAGGGGGGGCCGAACCCGGACTCCAACGGTGTCGGGAGCGTTGCCGCTCGCCCTGGCGACTCCGGAAACTATGGATTCGACGCCGTTTTCAGCCGTTTTCGACCATCTTCTCACGGGGGCCCCCATGTACCCCCACCCCCAGGGGTGCTAGTGGGGTCTGAACCCCGCAGTGTTTGTCACCAGGCCGCAAGGCATACGCATGCCGAGTCTGGCGCCAATCGCTCCAGTCGTCACAGTGGGGCATGGCGGATGTCTTGTTTCTCATCCCTTCTTGCCCCCCACGTCAAGGGGGAACCAAACCCAGACTCCAACTGCGTCGGGAGCGTCGCCGCTCATCTCGGCGACCCCGGAAACTGGATTTGACGCCGATTTCAGCCGTTTTCGACCATTTTCACGTGGGGAACCCCACGTACCCCCACCCCCGGGGGCGCTAGGGGGGCCTGACCCCCGCAGTGTTTGTCGCCAGGCTGCAAGGTTAATGCGTGCTAAGTTTCGTGCCGATCGCTCCAGGCGTTGCGGAGCCTATGCACACACATACACACACACATATGCTCTTAATACCGCCTTTTTCAAGATTTCTCGACACAAGGCGGTTGACATTGGCAGGCTGTTCATAAACTCCATGTTTTCAAATGGTTTTTTTTTAAAAAAAATTATTGTTCTATATACAATTCACAGAACCCTCCATTTCTCCAAATGTTTACTTTTTAGTGTGTGGTCATCATCCTGGCTGCACCTTCCAAGCCTTCACAGGCAGCCGCAGATCACACCTTGGCTGTTCACAAGATATTATCTGTCTCTTGTCAGCTGACTACATTCCACGCTGAACTCAGTGACTTGTCAGTGGCTTCTGGTCTCCTATCCAAGGCCAATCCAAGGCTGATCCTGCTTAGCATCTTCAGGCAGGGCAATAGCTCAATCCCCAGACCATGCTATCCATTCCAGCTATTAATTGTTTTATGCTAACCCAAGTAGAAAGCATCTTATTTACAGGAATGAATGCATAAGAACTTGTGGAGTGTTAGAAATAGGAAAAAAAATGAAATGGAATTCCATTGATTTCTATGGGTGTTAGGCATGGCATTTCTCTTCCGATTTTTTTAAATTATAGGCTCAGATGGTGATTGTATTTTGAGTATATTTCTACTTGGACAAGAGGGTCCATGTGTAGGAGTTGAGCACTTGAATCCTCCAAGCATGATTTTCTCTGTCACCAGTGCTAGCAACCAGTGTGGTTTTTTAAAACAATAGTTTGGGGCTAAAATCTATTTTATATATTTAATGAATGGATTTTCTTACCCTGCTTTTCTCCTGGAGAAGGCATTCAAGTCTTACAACAAAAACATAATAAACAGCAATAAATAAAACAAACCCCAATGGATCTGCATCAATTAAAAGTAGTTAAACACCACCTAAATCATGTGGGCCTCCTGGGCAGGGGGAATTGATCCTATGAGCAGGACTTGTAATGAGGCAATCTTGTGACATTTTAATTATGAAGTCTAATGACATGTGGTTCGTAAGAGCTTTGGTGTTAATTTTGTACCGTTGAATAGTCCTTATTTCTATATAGATTTAATTTTAAAACTACAGTCAAATGTAGCCTTTCCCTTAGTGATGGGCAGAAGTAAACAATGTCATAAGAATATAAGAGCCCTGCTATATATTAGCCTAATATTAGGCTCTAATATCAGGTGAAAGGCCCATCTAGTCCAGCTTCCTGTATTTCACGGTGGCCCACCAGATGCCTCAAAAAGCACACAAGTTAACTAGATACTTGCATCTCATTGCCACTCCCCTGCATCTGACATTCTGAGGTAGCCTACTTATATGATGAGGTCTCATCACCCTGTAGCCTGCAACACTTGCTCCAGAAATCTGTCCAATCCTCTTACGGCACCTAGGCCAGATGTCATCACCACCACCTCTGGAACAAGTTCCACAGATTAATTACCCACTGGATAAAAAAGTATATCATTTTCTCTGTTCTGACTCTCCCAACTCTCAATTTTAGTGGATGTCCCCTAGTTCTGGTGTTGCGAGAGAGGGAAAAGAACATCCGGCTATCCACTCTATCCATCTCATGCTTAATTTTGTTTCAATCATGTCCCCCCTGAGGTGCCTTTTTTCTAGTCTGAAGAGTCCCTTATGAGCCTTTCCTCGTAAGGGAGGTGCCAGAGCCCAGTAATCATTCTGGTTGCTCTCTTTTGCACCTTTTCTAGTTCTACTATGTCGATTTTGAGATGTGCTGAACAGAACTATATGCAATACTCACTCCAAGACCCGCCTTACCATCAATTTGTGCAGTGGCATAATAATATTGGCCATTTTATTCTCAACCCTCTTTAGTTATGCCAATAATTGAATTGGCCTTCTTCACCGCTGCTGCACACTGCATCAACACTTTCATCGAGCTGTCCCTCAGCACCCCAAGATCTGATCTGTTGCAGACAGCTCAGAACCCATTAGCCTATATGTGAAGTTGTACTGCCCCAATGTACATCACTTTACATTTGTCCACGTTAAAATGCACCTGCCATTTTACTGCCTATCCCCCAGTTTGGAGAGATCCTTCTGGAGGTCTTTACTATGACTTCTGTTTTTCACCACCCAGGAAAGTTTAGTGCCATCCGTAAACCTCACTACCTTGCTGCTTATACCTGACTCCAGGTCATTTACGAACAAGTTGAAAAGCACAGATCCTTGGGAAACTCTTCTTTTCACTTTTCTCCATTGTGAAAATTGTCCATTGACCCCCACTCTCTGTTTCCTGGTCCTCAACCAATTCTTAATCCATAACAGGACCAACCCTCAAATTCCTGGGCTGTGAAGTTTTTCCAGCAACCTTTGGTGAGGGTTAGGTCAAACACCTTATGAAAATCCAGATGTAGGATATAACAATAACAATAATAATAATACTTGTATTTATATACCGCCTTTCTTAAGATCACTAGATTTCTCTAATGACTGTAACTCAAGGCGGTTTACATAGGCAGACTTTTATTCACAAACCCGAAGGTTTTTACAATTTACAGAAATGTTCTCTCTTTCAAGAACAACACTCATACAGATGGATCTTTCTGGATTTAGCCTTCTTTCTTAGCCACCATCTAATCTGTCTTCTGCTGGCTGATGAGGCTTCCCTGCTCCCCCAGAGATGCAGCTGACCAGCACACTCCCCCTCACACAAGGCAGCTGGAACTCAGCTTTTAATCAGCCGCAGTTTGCAAGGTCTGCAGCTCACAGAGACTTCCGGTAGTCTCGAGCTCACGACCTTCAGATCTTCAGCTGTTATCTTTGGGCAAACGGAGGCATTAACCCTCTCTGCTAAATCTTCTGCCACAGGTTTGCCCACATCCACATGCCTTTTCAAAGAATTCTAAAAGATTTGTGAAGCAAGACTTATCCTTACAGAAGCTGATTTTCCAGCAGTGCTTGTCTTGCAGGCCATCCTGATACCCTTGGGCTTGGGGTTGCTCACGGCTGTTATATGCCTTTGACATGTACCCTGATGTATGTTATTGTATATCTGGCTCTAAATAAGTTGCAGTTAAATTTTCAGAAGTCTAAGATAATGGTCTTTTCTAAGTCCCGGAAAATCTATAAATGGTCCTTCAATGGCCATGCTATTGAACAGGTCAGAACCTTTAAATATCTGGGTTTACTATTTTCTTCTAATTATTCTTGGTCCAGTCATCGCCAAATGGTACATTCAATTGCTAAAATATCGTCTCTGGCAATAACTCAATTTTTCTTTAATAAAGGTGGCCGCTTAATTCCGGCAGCCCTTAAATATTTAAAGCTAAATCCATTGCCCAAGCTTTGTATGGCATTCCCATCTGGATAAAGGCATTCCATCACTCTATGGAATCAATTCAATCAGTTTTCCTGAGGAAAATCTTGGCCTTACCCAGGTGTGTACCATATGCTGCCCTCTGTCTTGAATCTGGCCAATTTATGCTTGAGACATTAGCTTGGCTTAGGACACGCAGATACTGGTTAAAATTGTATTTTAACAATGCTCAGAACAGCTTACTATATCATTTCAAAACAGATTCTTGTCCTCCAGAGGGCACATGGCTCAAGAAGATTAAGCAGTTTGGCTTAGACCCCGACTTATTAGGAACCGTTCCTTTTTCTACAGCACTTAGTATGGTCAAACAGAGAGTACTTGATGTACATGCTCAAACTTCGATGAGTGTGGCTAATAGTACCTCCTCGCCTTTATACTGGAACCTTCCAGTTGTAGTAGGGAAAATACCTGACTATATTATTTTACTGACTAACACAGATGAAAGAAGGGCACTATCATTAGCATGGTGTAATGTAATCCCATTGGCTGTATTGATGGGCAGATATAACATCATCCCTTATAAGGATAGAATATGCCCATGTCAGATGAGGGTAGTAGAGTCGCTACCTCGTATATTTTACCATTGCCCCTTTCACGCAGCGGCCCGCAAGATTTTTCATTCTAATATTTCACAGTTGAAATCAGATCATATGGATGAAGTTAATCTTAAATTATTTCTTATGTCGACTGATCTGAATATGCTAAAGCACCTCGCTTCTTTTCTTTGTGATACTGTAAAATGTAATGTGGCCAGAGAATATGTATGGGATAATCTTAACTAGTTTTATTTATTTATCGATTTTTAATGTCATCAAGGCCATCCTAGTTTTAGTCAATGTATTGATTGGGCAATGTTGCTTTTCCTCTATATTTTTGCTCAGAATAATAACATTTGAGAGTGCCCTATTAGTGAATCTTTAAATTTTTTGGTTGGTGTTTAGTGTTTTTACATGATACGCGACTATGTTGTACTGTGTTTTGCTATGTCAATAAAGGTATTCTCTCTCTCTCTCTCTCTCTCTCTCTCTCTCTCTCATTGTATGTCTTGACAGTAAAAAAAGATGAAGATTTTGATGAAAAGAAATCCATAAAAAAACGGATCAAAGAGCTCAAAATCCTGGATCCAAAGATGGCTCAAAACCTTTGTAAGTAAACGCTAAGTAAAAGCCAGCCAACCAGTCATTCAAACGTCTTTTGAAATAAGAATGTCTTAAGACCCTGCTGAAAGGTTTCCAACAAAGAGCTGTTCTTAGTTCCAAGGGGAGGAAATTCTCTAAATGAGGAGCCACCATAAAAAAGGCCCTATTTCCAGCCACTATCCTCCTCAACTCTACTGGTGGCAGCACTATCAGAAGGGCCTCCCCATGACCCAAGAGGACAGGTAGGATTATATGGAAGAAGGTGTTTCCTCAAATACCTTGGACCCAAGCCATAAAGGGCTTAAAGGTCAGTACTTTGAATTCAGCCTGGAAATGAATTGGCAGCCAGCGTAATTGCCGAAGCAGTGGCCTAACTGAGTCAAACCGATGTGCTCCAACAACCACCCCGGTTGCCGCATCTGCACTAGTTGCATTTTCCAGACCGTCTGCAGAGGCAGCCCCACGTAAAGTCTTGCATTAGTCTAATCTCAATGTCACAAGGGCATGGGTAACCAAGAGCAAAGGCTCCCCTAGCCACAGCTGCCCCCTGGGCAGTGGCGTTTCTACAGGGATGGCAAAGCTCTAAGTTTTGCAAGAAGCCTTACCTTGCAGTGGAAATCACTCCTCTCCTGCACCGTTTTAGCCAATCTTGGCGTTGCTTACTGGCTATAGCAGCAAGGGAGAGGAGCGATTTACACGACAGGGTAAGGCTTCTTGCAAAACTTAGAGTTTTGCCATCCCTGTAGAAACGCCTCTGCCCCTGGGAATCCAGGAGCAGCTGTGGATCCAAGAGAACTCCCAAGCTGCAGACCTGCACCTTCAAAGGGAGTGCAACCCCATTCAGAGCAGAATGATAGCCGAGTTGTGAATTTCTGAACTAGGAGAACCTCTGCTTGTTCTCCTAGTTTAATTTAATTTCAGCTTGTTCGCTCACATCCAGTCCCCTTCTAGGATTTCAACCACCCCCTCAAACTCAGGGGAAAGGGGAGAGAGAGCCTACTTTTGGCACTATAGCCAAAACCTCTGGTTGACCTCTTCCAGCAGCTTCATGTTGATGTTGAATAGCATGGAGGATAGGATGGAACATTGCGGTACACTGCAACTAAGAGGTTAGGGTGCTGAACAAGCATCCCCCAGCATCACCTTCTTGGGATCTGGCAGCCAAGGAGGAGTGGAACCACCACAAAACGGTACTTCCAAGCCCCAACCCAGCCAACCAACCCAGAAGGACACCATGGTTGATGTATCAAAGGCTGCTGAGAGGTCTAATAGGACCAACAGGGACCATCTATGACCAACACTCCTTCTCTTGTAAAAGCCTGGCCAACCCTCACCACTACATCTTCTGTAACCCATTTCTCTACTGATGGTGGCTCTACTCTCCTCCCCTGAGCTCCTTTGAGATGTCAGACACATCACCCTCCACAGGGTTGACCTTCAGACCACACACCAAATCCACATACACACACCAGCACAACACTTCCCATTAACTTCACTATCAATCCCAGCTCCCTACATTCCCATCCACAACATACAGAGACCTTTATCCCCTTTTCACAGAGACTTGGGTCACGGCACATCCCTTGCCCCTTCTCACTAAGGCAGAGGTCACAACACATGCCCTGTCCCTCATTCACCAAGGCACGGGTCACTACCTTCCCCTTGGTTTCCCTATACAAGTCCAAGATTTACCACTCACCCAATCCTGACCCCCATTCCCACAACCATCCATTCTCAGTCCACTTGCACACTTGGTGCTGACAAAGTGCCTCCTGATCTCCTTATAGATGTCCCACAATTGCACAAGGAAGCAGTAACAAGATTCAAAGTTGCAGGGCTGGTGGTTGATGATGCAAGGGCACTGGGCACATTAATGCATATATCCACACGCTCCAGCAAAAAAATCTGACAGGTCTAGGCAAAGAGCCACAGGCAAAGAACCCTTTGGCCTGTGCCAAAGGCTTGTGTCTCTGGCAGGCCAGAGGCTTAAACAGTTATCTGCAAGGAAACTGGGCCACTCATGGCTTGGAAGTTCAAGGCACAGGTGTAAGCTATCAGACCCGTTCTCTCAACCCGCCTGGTAAGGTGGCTCCTGGCTGACTCCCTTTTTTAAGGCACTATTTGTTTGTCACTTCATATTGTACCGGTATACTATAGCAACAATAGTTTAAGGTAATGCAATAATTGTATTTAACACTTCAGTAGGTTTTCCATAGGATTTGTGTGAGTTTGAGGAAAATTGGTGCATGCCTATTTCTGCAGTGTTTCCCCTCTGCAATCAGGTGTGTAGTCTACTTGCTGCTCTATTCCCCTTTCTTCACTTTATCTGGTATCTCCTGATTAGTAGAAGTATTTGAAAACAGTGTTATTTACCTTACTCATAAGCCCATTGTGTTCTGTAAGATTTGGGCTGTAATCCTGTCTTACTCACTACAGTAGAAACAAACAGCTCCACATTAGATGTATTCCTCCTTTAATATGTTTTGCTCCTTTTTTGCATATAGACTTTTGGCAAGGATTGTTGCTAGACAAGAGTTATTCTCTTTTAGTACAACAAATGTATTCTGGTCCCACTTAATAAAAACTTTATTTTTATTTTGTTTTTATTAGAACAACAAAAACAAACTCACAACCACAAAACAAAAATTAAACCAAATTCAGACTATATAAAGCAAGCGTGGAGTAATTCATTTAAATTGCTTACAACCATACAATATGTTGATAACTTCTCAAACTAAAAATTGTCTCTTACCCAGCATCTCATTCTTTTCCTTAATACTTCTTTTTTTTATCTCCTTATCATTTATTTTAATCCCCAGCAAAATGTTTTACATCTAAATCATCAGCCTATTCATCAAATCTAGAATTGGTTACACCAAAATTTTCCCTGTCATGCAGGAAGTCAGTGAGTGGTTTCCAGTTATTTATAAATGACTTTATTGACTTCTCTTTAAGTAGAATCGTAAGTTTATCCATTTCCATTAAGTCCAGAATTTTTATCCACCAATTTTCAATTGAAGGTAGGTCTGGAACTTTCCAATGTTGTGCATTCAGTATCCTTGCCACAGTTGTCATATATAAAAATAAGATTTCCAAGTCTTTTGGTACCTGACCATCAAGTATACCAGCAAGAAGGCTTCTGCTTTCATTCATAAATTTACCTTAAATTCACTGCATCTGCTGGTGTATCTGAGCCCTATATCTTTTTGCTTTTGTGCAAGTCCACCACATATGGTAAAATGTACCTTCTTGTTTCTTACACTTCCAAGCATATATTCAACACATTTTTGCTACTTTAACTGGTGTTACATACCATCTATTCATCATCTTGTAAATATTCTCTTCTCTGGCAGAAGAAGGGTGTCATTCCTACGTCTTGGATAGCTGCTCCTTCTGCAGGCAGAGGCTAGTCCTGAAGCTTTGCTTCCCTCCTTTGGGGCGTCCCTTCCCCAGACCGCCTCTGACTTACAGCAAAGACGGCCAGGTTTTGGAGCTCTGAGCCATAGCCCAGAGTCAAGCTTCTCTCTTTCAAAATACTCTTTTTTCTTCTTTCTTCTCCCTCCCGTGCCTTTTGCAGTCTCTTTGGGCAGGAAGGAAACAGTGAGCGGCCACCATCGCTCCACTGCTGTTTTCGGCACCCTGGCACTCCGGGAGAGTGGTGATTGCAGTGGCCATGTGTCGGGCCGCATATCACGCACCCGCGATAGGCCCCAACTCGCGCTGCATAGTGGTGAGTGCAGGAGCCGGCCCAGATTAATTCGGAGCGCGACGGAACGCGCTCCCTAACTGGCTCCGCGCTTCAACCAGGGAGGAGGAGTGGCAGCCGCCACTTCACTGCGGCTAGCTGCTTCCTCCAGAGCTCCTTCAGGTCCGTTCTGCAGTGCGCCTTCGCCCCAGTCACTAGGCGAAGGTCGCGCAGGCCCGATATGGAGCAAAACCAGGCCGCATCCTCCCACGAGGCAGGTATACAGAGTGCTGGGGGGGAGAGGCATCCCCAGGCCACTTGGGCACTCCCAGGAGTGGCAGGGACCAGGTCCAGGCCCCCACGGTACTCCTCCAATCTGGCCAGTTGCAAGAGGTTGTCCAGCGGGTGGTAGCAGAAATACAGGCCGCAGGCCCAGGGGGGCAGATTCCCACACAGAGCCACCCAAAAAGAGGCAGGAAAAGAGGCAGCACAGACCTCTGTCCTCCAGTTCAGCCTCGGATTCTGAGGCCTCCTCTTCCCCACCTCCCAAGAGAAACAAGGGGAAAGGTCCTGGCCCAGGGTGTGTGGTCCTCAGAGGAGGCCTGTCAACACATAAATGTCCTTGAACTATGGGCAATTCGACTGGCCCTACAGAGCTTCACGGATCACCTGCAAGCGGGCCATGTCCTAGTAAAGACGGACAACGTGACGGCCAAGGCATTCATCAACACTCATTGGTCTTATTCATGATGGCGATGAATCTGCATACAGACAGGAGGTTGAACAGCTTGCCCTGTGGTGTGGATGTAACAATCTGGAACTGAATACACTAAAAACATTAGAGATGGTAATATATTTTAGAAGGCACTCCTCTACTTTATCTCCGCTGACCATATGTGGTAGTATGGTATCAGTGGTGGAGTCCTTCAAATTTTTGGGTTCTATATCTTCCTTGACTTGAAATGGTCAGTTAACATCAGTTCCATTATTAAGAAAGCACAGCAGAGGATGTATTTTTTGTGCCAACTTAAGAAATTTAAGCTGCCTCAAGAGCTGTTGATTCAGTTTTACAGAGGAATAATTGAATCTGTTCTCTCTAATTCTATAACGGTCTGGTTTGGTTCAGTGACTAAACAGGATAAGAATAGACTGGAGTCAAAACTGCAGAAAGAATAATAGGAGTCAGCTTGCCCTCTATGGACGATTTATACAGTATATTGCTCAGATGAGGAAAAGAGCAGAGAGGATTGTTGCAGATCGCTCTCACCCTGCCTGTAATCTGTTTGAACTTTTTCCCTGTGGATGTCGTTATAGGACATATATATATATGTCCTATATGTATAAAGGATGTGTGTGTGTATGTGTGTGCATAGGCTCTGCAACGCCTGGACCGATCGACATGAAACTTGGCACACATACACCTTGCAGCCTGGCAACAAATGCTGCGGGGGTCAGACCCCCTAATGCCCCCAGGGGTGGGGGTACAGGGGGGTCCCTGCATGAAGACGGTCAAAAATGGCTGAAATTGGCGTCGAATCTGTAGTTTCTGGGGTCGCCAGGATGAGCGGTGACGCTCCCAATGCCGTTGGAGTCCGGGTTTGGCCCCCCCTTGCCAAGGGGGCCAGAAGGGGTGCGAGACAAAACGCCCGCCATGCCCTGCTGGAACGCCTGGAGCGACGCACACCAAACTCGGCATGCACATGCCTTGTGCCCTGCTGACAAACACTGCGGGGGTCAGGCCCCCCTTATGCCCCTGGGGGTGGGGGTACGTGGGGGGGCCACCTGAAAACAGTCGAAAATGGCCGAAATCGACGTCGAATCTGTAGTTTCTGGGGTCGCCGGGATGCACAGCAACTCTCCCGATGCTGTTGGAGTCCGGGTTTGGCCCCCTCTCAGTATGGGGAGCGAGAAGTGGTGCAAAACAAAATGTCCGCCATGCCCTGCTGGAATGCCTGGAGCGATGCGCACCAAACTCGGCACGCACATGCCTTGCGCCCTGGTGACAAACACTGCGGGGGTCATGCCCCCTTAGCGCCCCCGGGGATGGGGGTGTGCAGGGGGCTCTGCGTGAAAACGGCTGAAATTGGCGTCGAATCTGTAGTTTCCAGGTCGCCGGGACGAGTGACGACACTTCCGCCGCCGTTTGAGTCCCGGTTTGGCCCCCCTCGGCGTGGTGATTGGTGACAGTCCCGATGACATTTGTTATCGGGACTGTCTGTATAGGTTTACCTGCGGGAAACCTATTTGCGCCCGGGTGTTTATATGTTCCACCCCTGACACCCCCTCACTCACTAGCCATACAGATGGCCCTGTATCGGTTTGCCTGCGGGAAACCTATTTGCGCCTGGGTGTTTATATGTCCCATCCCTGCCCCCCCACTCACCAACCATACAGATGGCCCTGTATCGGTTTGCCTGCGGGAAACCTATTTGCGCCTGGGTGTTTATATGTCCCATCCCTGACCCCCCCACTCACCCGCCATACAGATGGCTCTGTATAGGCTTCCTTGTGGGAAACCTATTTGCTGCTGTTTGTCTTCAACTGTACAGAGTTCAGTTGCTACCTGAAGATTCCACATGTCATTTGCATGTACTTTGCACCTCATCATGACATAATCAGAGCCTCGGAATGCAGCGGCTCAGCCCATAGCCACCCATAGAGAACCACAAATTTGCTTTTACTCCCGCCCGTGGGGGTGCGAGCCGTTCCAAACCCCCGCAGCAACGGTCTCGGGGGGCCAAGGCACCCGTGTGCCGAGTTTGGTGCGAGTCGGTCCAGGCATTGCGGAGCCTATGTGGAACATACACACATACATACACACATACTGCTCTTCTTTATTTATATAGATTACAGCATTTGTTCTTTCAGTTTTGAGAGTCTCCAAATCTCTCTGGGACCCCTTTAAATCTCTCATTAGAGATTCAAATGAGAATTCTCTCATTATCTGCTTGTTCTATCAAAGCCACCATGTCCAATATTTTCTCTTGCTCTGAATTCAGAACTTCAACTTGACAATCAAGTGTTTTAATTCTACGTACCTTGTGTTTCCTTCTTTATATGTTTAATAGCCATATGTGCAACATCTTGTTTCAGTTCCATTTTCAACTTTTGAAATTGTAGTTGAATTGATGTTAATTTTTGTTCTAATTGTTCCTTAAAATTCTGAAATAATTGTTGCATACATTCCATAGTTAATTCCTTCACTGGTGATTTTGTCTGAGATCTTTGTGCTCTTGGTTCTTTTTTCTCATTATAATGCTTGCTGGTTCTCTTTAATTAGTATAGTCTTAATTTGTGACTGTCAAGGACAAATTATTAATGTCTTGTACATAAATCTCCACTGCTTGGCAAAATTGAAAGTTACAAAGAAGGGAACACTAGGCTTTCTCTCACCGAAGAGACTTGAGCTGGATGCCCTCCAACTTTCTGTTGCTCCACTGAGAGGAGCCCCCGAGCCTCTACCTGAGGGGTCACTCAAAGGAGCAGACTACTGAAGAAAATTTTGGTAGATCTCCTGCTGCCCCTTTCAAATCCAGGGGCTTTTCCTCAGCTGCAACAGTTGTGTTTGAGTTTCCTGATGTTCCCTGCCAAAGCTCAGGAATGTCAGCCTGCCATTTTCCCTGCCTCCTACCCCACTTAATAAAAACTGATCTTGTTTTTCTTCAGCTATCTTCCTGGGTTCTTTTCGGGTGCCTTATGAAGACATACAAATGATGGTATTGGAAATAGATGAAGCCCAGCTGTCAGAGTCTATTCTTCAGGTATGATGCATTGCCGTCTGTTTTCACCAAGCAGGTTTTCATTAAGCAGAATTCTGCTGCTGATCTGAATAAACTGAGTTTATTCTTATCACCTGAATTTGCAATAAGTAGAACTGAATTTTTTAACTACTGAGTAGATACTGTTCATAACTTAGATCATGTAAATTGTCTCTACATACTACATGGGGCTACCTGTACATAGAATACCTAGTTTTTATATTTTTCCTTTTTAATTACATGGTTCTACTTGTACCTGTAAGACGGGTTCCTACTAGATGCTCCTCACTATTCTCTGAGTAGAAACTTTTTACATAACACAGTATAGTGTAAGTAACACTGTATTGTGTAGTTCTCCACTACACTGGGTTGCTTGCCAAGTGATTTTCTTTCTTAATGCATGAAGTGTGACATGTATATCAGGTGCTTGGTGCCTGCCAGGATCGTATAACTCAGGCTAATAGTATGACTTGGGGCAGAACTGATGGAAAGTGGCCTCAGAACACATTAGACCAGAGCAGTGTTTCCCCAAACTGTTTTTGACCATAATTCTAAATACATTTTTTTCTCATCCAGCGACCTGTGTAGTTGGTGCATGTTAATAAAAAAGCTTTGGAGTTCTTGGCAATGACAATGTTGCGGAGCGCCAAGAGGGAAGCTGTGTGGGGTTTCAGTTCTGCTTACAGATGAGTTTAGGAAATTAACTTTGTTTTGTTTACTGTTGGAGTTTTGTGTGTTCTTGAGTTATATCCAGGTTTCCTTCTGTTGGACACTATTAGTTACTGCATCCAATTTGGTGAAGTTTCTTTATGTTCTTCCAGCTGTTTCTTTATGTTCAGAAGTTTATGTTCAGAAGTTCAGAAGTTATGTTCAGAAGTTTCTTTATGTTCTTCTTTATGTTTTCTATCTGCTTTCTGCTTTTAATTTTCTCTGCTCCCTTTTTCCCCAGTCTGTTTAATTTTTTTTCTTTTCGGGTTTTTAATAAGCTGGTTATATTTTTACTCCTTGCATGCCTAGCCATATAGTTTTTTAAGAAGCTCTGGGGTTCTATCCTGTCCTTTGAAGGGGTGACCCTCCTTCTCTGTCCATCCCCAGATAGCCCTCCTCTGTCTGGTCTACTTAGTTTGGGATATGGTGGCGCATAAAACTGTTCCTCTTCCTCAGCCTGCAGCTTATTCTAGTGGCTTCTCTCTCCTAATAGCCAGCAGCTGCCCAGCCAGTAGCAGCATAAAAGCTGATGCCAGAGATGACACATAGCTATCACGACTAGCAGCAATTGATGACCTGTCTTCCATTAATTAGTCCATCTGTCTTTAAATCCATTCAAGCTAGTGGTCATAATTGCATCTTATGGCAATGAATTTCACAGATTCAATTAAGAGATGCCTCTTTTTGTCTGTTTTAAATTTCCAACACTGAATGATCCCTGGTTCTGGTATAGTAGGGAGAAGATCTCTCCCCTTCATTATTCTTTCTCCAGGCTAAAAATATCAAGGTATTTTAACTATTCCTCCATTTGACTTGGTTTCCAGACCGCTCAATATCTTAATATCATCTTGTTGGTAAAGGCCCAATGATTGAGACTGTCATGATCATTTTGAATCCTGATTTGGGTTTCTAGGGTACAGGTTGAGCCTAATTATCTGTGGATTTTATATCTATGGATTTGGCTCAACCTTGAAGCTCCAAGTTGTACTCTGGAGGCTCTGCTATGGCTGTGTGTGTCCACCTGTGGCCTCGGTGGGTCTCAGAATGGCCATTTAGGCCAAAAGAATGCAACTTCCAGTTATGCTGTAAAAACCGAAATTATGTTTTTAATGCCTTATGAGGCCAGCCGAAAAACCTAAATGGCCATTCTGAGGTGTGCTGGAGCCATGGGTGGACTTGTGCAGCTTTTGCGAGCCTCAGAGGCCTCCAGAGCAGTGCTCCAGGTAGGCTCAGAGGGTGGAAGAGGAAATCCATGGGTTTAATTATACACAGATTTTTTTAATCCACAAGGGTTCTGAGAATGGAGTCCATGCAGATAAAAAGGCCCCAACTTATTCCCCCATGAGCTTTATTGTCACTTGATAAGCATTCCCTCTACCCGCTTCATGCAAAAATGTTTCGATAGCACAAAGTCCAAGACTCTACTCAGTATCTACTTCCAGGGTGATGTAGAGCCATTTAAGAATGTTAAAGGTTATTGAGACTGTTAAAGGAAAGTACCATATATCCAACCCTTTTTTTCTTTTATCGACAAATATAAGAGACCTTGCAAAGCTCTAGGTACACTAGTCCATGGCATTTCCATATCAGCCATTGCATCAAAGGAGGAGAGGAGATTCAACTGAGCTGTTCTTGTCAAATCTATGCTAGCTCCTAGAAATGGCCCCTTTGTTTTGGGGACACAGACATTCGCTAAATGTTTAAGAATCTTTTTAGATACTGATGTCAAGTTGACCAGGCTATAGTTTCCTGATCTTTTCCCCTTTTGTAAAGCTAGGGATGATGTTGGCTCATCTAATGGTCCTCTGAACGTTCTCAAAGTTTACGAACAGTAACTTTGAAATCGCACTTGTACGCTCCTTTAGTACCCTGGAGTTTAGTTCATCTGGTCCTAGGAACTCACTTTAAATGAACTTAAATGGATGTCCCTTTGCCATCTCTTTATATATCTTGAGCTGTGATGCCTCCAGTACCTCATTATTGCTTTTAGGCTGGGCTTTCTTTCCCTTGTAGGAGAAGACAGATGCATAATAAGAATTGAGCAGCTCTGCCTTCTCTCCATTATCTGATACCAGTCCCCTGTATTCTGCTTACCATTGCCTTGACCACCTTGTTTTGGACATAGCAAAAACAAACTCATTCTGTGGGTTGTTGTTTTTTGCCTCAGCTCATTTTCAGCTTTAGCCTTCCTGACATCATCCTTGTTGGCGTCGCCTGTACTTCTGTACTGTTTCTTTAACTAACACTCATTCCACTTCTTATGCATGTTCCCCACACTTCTTAAGTCTTTCAGAAAGCTCTTTGTGCAACCACATTGATTCCTTAGATGTCCCAACTGCCAACTGCCTGCTTTTCAAAATACCCCATCCCCTCTTGGATTTTGTATTCCCTTTAACAGTTCTAGCCATAAAACCCTGTGCTGTTAAAATCCTGAAATCCAGGATACACATCTGGCTAGCCTTACCTTTTCCTTGCCTCAATATTGAGAATTCCAAGATGATTTGGCCACATCCAAAGTCTCTGCCATTTTCACCTCCTCAATTAATTCTTCTCTATTAAGGCTATGATAGCCGACTCCCCTGGTTCCTTTTTTCACTTTCAAAGCCCTATAGAGCTTGTGAATTTCATCTGGTACAATCTGGCGCCTGAATTGAAGCTGCCATGTAAAGTGTATGCTCGCCTCTCATAGTGAATGCCAATGATTTGGATCACAGATTCTCTTGTTGGCAACAGCAGGTTTATTTGCACCAGTTCTGAAGTTCTGGCTTTGACAATTTGACTTTTTGGTAATTTCTTTCATCTCAAAATGAGGATTATGTTGAGAGAAGGCCATGGAAATCTAATGTATTATAATCTTTTCATTCTATGTAGAATTTAATAAAGCATCTTCCTGAACAAAAACAACTTAATGAATTGTCCAAGTTGAAGAGCGACTATAACAATCTGTCTGAACCAGAACAGTTCGCTGTTGTGGTAAGTACCAGTTTGTTTCCTTGCTCAGTTCGAGATGCATATTTTAGTCTGTAGTTGACTTTTTGAGCAGAGTGACATGTGCCTTCACTCATTTTCATCTGCCTGGTTTTGCGATTGTTTACAGAAGCACTGGTTTGTATCTTCCCATTCTGACACACAGTGTGTGGCACATGGGACAAAGCTTTCTGCATAGTCGCACTAAGACACTGAGACTAAGCAAGTGTTTAGGTTAGCATGTTTCATCACAGGTTGCCTTTGGGTAACCAGCTCATACTTGGTAGGCACTTCTATTTAAAAACTGTTGTTGTGTTTTTGATTGATTGATTGATTATAAGCTTGCATTTAGGCCTTCAAAGGAGCTCCTGGATAATATCGATTCCTACTACAATCTGCAGTTCAAACGTTAATAAACTTGATCATTTTACTGTTTGTGTTCCAGTTAGTTGAAGAGGACAGTAGTTCTTAATTGTGTTCACAGAGAGGATGTCAGTTGCTTGCACAAGTGTCTGTCATCACATACAGTCAATCCTCTTTATCTGCAACCTTGCTTATCTGAAAGGGACAGAATTGCTACTTATCTGCACCTCTGTCCTCATTATCCACTATGCAGAGATCTTCCAAAGGCTACAGGAACTTTCAGAATGGCACCTGCGACCAGTACTGACTCCTTTAAAATGGCTGGCAGAAGCACCTGCCAGTCACGTTTAAGGGGTCCATGCTGATTGCAGGTGCTATTCTGAATATCCCTGCAGCCTCTGGAAGGGCTCTGCAGCATTCAGAGATCTTTTGACACTTACTGCTGCACTCTGTTGGCTTCCTGATGGTCTTTGCTGGTTTCTTGTGATGGCAGATACCCCTTGCACCTAACCCCATTGCTCCCACAGGGTCAATGGTTTATCTGCAAATTTACTATCTGCGAGGATTTCCAGGAACCTAACCCTAGCTGGGAATTGACAGTATATACATGAGGTTGCAATGTGTCACACCAATAAATCATTCAAGAGTATGCTAATTTCCTCCATGCCAAGTATAGCACAGGTTTAAAAAGTTTCTCTCCTTTTCAATCAGATGAGCAATGTGAAGAGGCTGCAACCACGGTTGAGTGCTATTCTTTTTAAACTTCAGTTTGAGGAACAGGTGAACTACATCAAACCTGACATCATGACTGTCAGTGCAGCCTGTGAAGAGATAAAGAAAAGCAAGAGCTTCAGCAATCTTCTGGAACTTGTGTTGCTAGTGGGAAATTACATGAATGCAGGATCTCGCAATGCACAGACCTTTGGATTTGACCTCTGTTCCTTATGTAAAGTGAGCATTTGTAAAGAGTAATGTATGATGAGTTCAGTGCTGCAATCGCTACTTCTTCATATTTAAATTGCTTCTTCTGCTTGACACTTTTTCAGTGATTTGAGCTTAAATATTAATTCAGCTTTTCCCACCCACTTTGAACTGCCTTAATTTTTGAGCTAGACAAAGTAGACATTTCAGATCAAGTAACTGTGTGTATTAGTTATTTTAAAATCAGTTTATCCCTCCGAGTTTATCATTATTTCACTTAATGATAAACTCGGAGGGATAAACTGATTTTAAAATAAAATAGAATCTGTGCGAGGGAGCACCAACAATCGTTTGTTATACTGATATGGCACTCATGTCTCAAGTTTGAGTATTGTTAGGATAAATAAAATTGATAACCTAAACTAGTGAACAGCATTATAGGTTCAGTGGGGTAAATGGAGGAAAGTTCCACATGTACTTTCAGTTTCTTCATTAAAAATCTGTCACAGCAAGACAAATTTGCTTCATCTTTTTCCTGCAAATTTTGATAGTCAGGATTCTGTTAAGTATCCATTACATACGGATTTGCAGGGGTTTAGCAGCAATATCTGACAGGTTTCCTTTGGTAATTTTGGTTTGATTTTGGGGTAAAAAATTCTACAATAATATTTGATAATAAAATAAAAATATAACGTCTCTGTTGTATCATAGAAAAGCTGTATACAGGTCGTTATCTGTGTGGGGTTCCATTACCGGAATGCCCACAGATACTGAAATGTGTGGGTATTAAAACTGTGGATTTGGACAACCCCTACCCTGTGCTCTGGTTAGATCCAGAGGCCACATTTTCTGAAGGCCATTACTTCTGGTTTGTCAGGCAAAATTGAAAGTGACATTTTACTCGAAACAGGCATTCTGATGGCCGTCTGCCTGGGTCTCCCAACACAACCAGAGGACAGCTCCGGTCACACTCGGAGAGTCCTGAAATCCGCAGGTTCCAAATCCACAAATTATGCGGGCCCACCTGTGCATGAATTCCTATGCGATTTCTGTTCCAAGTATTGATGAGACCCAGTTCTACTTAACTTGGAAAAGGTTGCTGAATCACGTTCCTCACCTGAATTAGATGGTCATTCAAAATGCTGGGTGAGATTGGTGAAGTTTTGATGTCAATATAAATGCAACATTTAAGTATTTATCAATTTTTTTTTTCAAAATTTTGTTTCAGCTTTCAACTGAATATTCAGATAAGGATAATTATCTCTTCTTTTAAAATGCAAAAACACAACAAAATATGAATTTTAAATTGTATTAACAATTTTAAATACTTGTTTACTACTTTCCAGTTAAAGGATACTAAAGCAATTGATCAGAAGACAACTTTGCTTCATTTTCTGGTTGAAATATGTGAGGAGAAGTATCCTGATGTCTTGAGCTTCGTAGACGACTTGCAGCACTTAGACAAAGCAAGTAGAGGTTTGTATGAAAAATAAGCTCATTTTATTTTGTTAACAAATTGTCCAGAAAGACAATTAAATTTTGAATGGGTTATTGTTTTTAGCACTCATCAACAATTACATGAACCTTTACTGAAATATTGTTTTTAAAGCTGATTTCTGCTTAGTTTACGCTGGTAGAGGTTAACACGTGTAATGATTAATTAGTTTCATATATGATGTCAACTATGTCCAAACTGAGTAGTGTTATCTAATAAGAAGACAGTGAGGGAAATGTTTTCCAAATTGGTCTTGGCATTGCATTTGGGCTGAAGAGGGAAAAACTGAGACAAAGTGGAAGCTTCATGCAAGCAACAAATTGCACTAATGGCTAGGGATGGGTTTTTTTGGTGATATTTTTTCCGAATGTCTTGATTAAAATAGCAAATTGCAGTGTTATGTGTTTTTATCCAAATTTTTATTCAAAATTGTACGAATGACACAAACACAATAAGCAATATTAATTATTGCCAATATTTGCTTTGGCAAATTCTCTTTGGCATGATTTTCTTTTTCTTTTTTTTGGTGCTTTGGTATGATTCTTTTTTTTCCTTTAACAGTCTGATGAGGGCAGGAAAAAAAGACAAATCTTTGGGTTAACATCCATAGCATAAAATCTAAGATTAACATCCAAAAATATTGCTTTATTGTAATACAAGTGCAATATACTGCGAACTGCGGACAGGATATTCAGAACATAGTTGTAAAGTACTACAGGAGTGGATTCCAAACTTTCTTTGCAATGGGACTCACTTTTAAAAACAACACTCTTAAAAGATCTTCTGTTTTGCAAAACTCAATAAAAGATGTGTACCCACTTACAAACTTAGTATAGAAAACAGATAATGATTTGGATGGACATGGGTTTGGGGAGGTTGCTTACTTGCACAATAAACCCTTACTGTATCTACAATTACTTGTCAGTGTCTAGAGTCTGCAGATTTACAATTTACACTCTGGCTACAATCCTATACACATTTTCCTGGAAGTAAGCTATTGAAGGCAATGGGACTTACTTCCGAGTAGATATGCATAGAATTGTGTTGCCAAATCAATATGCATAGAATTGTGTCCAACTCTGCCAGGTGGAGGGGAGTGGCAACTGGATGCAAGCATCTTGCCAAATCAATATGCCAAATCTGGATGCAAGCATATTGCCAAATCAATATGCAAATCAATATGCATAGAATTGTGATATGCATAGAATTGTGTTGCCAAATCAATATGCATAGAATTGTGTTGCCAAATCATTGTGTTGCCCTTTATGCTAAGGGCCAGGATGGTTAATTTATGTCAAACAGTGGGATGGAGTTGACTGCTAGAAACAAGTGCCTGCAGTCTTAAGGGAGCAGCAACACATTTGTTGGTATTCAAGATCAAGCAGAGGTTAAGAGTTAAAAACAGTAACACGTATCCTTATTCACTCTGCTGTAGGTATGTGCTTAGAATCATGTTGGGGGAACTCTTCCATAGACCACAGTGGCTGGAATGCTTGGCTGCTCAGAGCACCTTTGTCTCTTCCCCCTCCTGCCTTCCCCTTCCTGCTGCCGCACATGCACATACCCTCCAGCAAGTTTACTCAGCCACTTTATTTGAAATGCTCAGGGGAGGCGGTGGCTGGCTGCCTAACTGAAAATTACTTCCCCAAAAGAAAGCAGATGTGGTGTTATTTCATTGAATGAGGGCTTTTTCGTGTATTGATGTGAATATTCAGTGATGTCATCTGGTAATGAAGAACGGGAAAGCTGGGCAGGACTTACGTGTGATTGGCTGCCCATCCGTTCCGTTCCACGGCTGCCCTGGCCTCGGCGGGGCGCCTGCTCGCCGGGGGGCATGGGTGGGGGGCGCACCGGGTGCCTGGGCGAGTAGCGGTGGGGCGCACCAACCAGGGGGTAGCCCCTCCGAGGCCAGGGCAGCCACGGAACGGACGGGCTGCCAATCACGCATAAGTCCCGCCCAGCATTCCCGTTCTTATTACCAGATGACATCACTGTGAATATTGTGTTCTGTCTCAATTTGAATGGAAATTCGTTTTATTTTGTATTCTGTGTTGATCAACAACAACAAAAGCCATCCCTACAAATGGCAGACTTTTTCAAACTTCTGCCTACATATCTTAGAACCAATCCTATCCAACATTCTAGCACTGATTTATCCATGTCAATGAGGCATCAGCTGCATTTTGCGGTGTTGGGGCAGTCACAGAGCATTTGTTCCCTTTCATCGGGGCTGCACTGGCACTGGAAAGGAATAGGATTGGGCCTTTAATATGGTAGAAATTCAGTTTGAACAATGAAATGGGAGGCTGGCAGTTCTGGTATAAGGAAGAGATACTTCAGGAATTAGAACTTTATTCCACATATCACCTGAATGAATAAGCAAGGGCTCATATGTTATAACAGTTATTTCTGATCTGTTTGTTACCTATGAATAGATACAGTGTAATGTTGCATACACTTGGGACTTCTGTCTCTTAGTTGTTGTTCCTTTGTGTAGGGTTTTTTTGTGCTTTCACTTATCATGAGCTTGCTGGTTTTTTGTGCCTTGTTTTCTATTTTTTTTTACCCTGCTTCTTGATTGAGATTGAATGTCTCAATCTTTCTGTATAGCTTCATTTACAGCTTTAAAAGTAATATATAAAATGCAGGCACCTTATTGTCTCACTTGACACACTCAAGTCATAATCCTAACCTGGAGTTAGGCCGCCTCAGTTAGGCCAGCAACATTTAGCAGGCATAAGGGCCACCATTAAGTATATTTGGACCACTCTCAGAATCAGAGAGGCCAGCACACAGATCTGGGCCATCCACCATGACTCTGAGATGGTCCAAATGTGCTTTATGGTGGCACTTGTGCCAGCCAAACTTTGCTGGCCTAACTGTGCCAGCCTAACTCCAGGTTTAGTTAGGACTGCGCCCTCAATTTAAGCTAGCCTCTCCTTCTTCCAACCCTGCTGTAATAAAGATTTTCTAGGAACATAGATTGCTTGCTTCATTTCTATGTTGGACAACTTGTGTGTAAAGTCACAACGCAAGTGAACTTGCTTTCTGCTTTTCTATCCTCGTAAGTATACCCTCTTTTCTACAAGCTTTTCTACCCTTGTTAGGATAATGGTTCATAAAAACATGGAACATTTTGTATACTCTGTTGGACAAGCAGCTATTTCATAATGTGAACTTAGCAGATCTCTTCTTGCAAGGGTGCATTACAACATTTTGTTTTATGTAATTTTATGGTGCAATTGAAGCATCACTATAATGTGTGTTTAGTTTCAGCTGAAAGCTTGGAGAAGAGCCTAAAGCAGATGGGAAGGCAGCTTATGCAACTTGAGAAGGATTTGGAGACCTTTCCCCCTTCTGAAGATATTCATGACAAATTTGTGACAAAGATGTCCATATCCTTTTGACAGTTAAAGAGCCTTAGACAAAGCCAGAAAACTTATTTATATTAACACTTCACATTTATTAGCATGTTGCAGTGTCGCTTTTGACTACTCTTAACCCTTTTTCCACCATACATGACTAAGAACAGAAGACAGATGAATATTCTCTTACAATGCAAAATCTATTTGTAGTATTATATTGCTTTCATTGTCTTTGAATTCTTTTCATACAAGCATGTGAGTAATTTGTTTTCTGTGTGTGTGAATACAGTACAAACTTTGAGAGGTTGGCTGGTTAAGCATGGCGATTTTAGTGACCCTTTTATATGTATTTCTGCTTTCTAGCTCTCAGCTGTTTCCGGTGGAGCCTATGGCCATCTACAACAATGTTATATAGGAATTAGCTGTTTGTTTATAGACTGAACTGCCAGAACCACTGACCTGGTCTGTTGAACTGCTGTAACCCATGTTCTGGCAGTGCAGCCCAATCTGTCATCACAAAAATAGGACGTCATAAATGTGACCAGGATGCTGCCAGCAAAAACTGGTGCTGGTCACGTGAGAGCAGCTTTCCTGGAGCCCTGGTGCCTGAGGAACAGCAGGACTGCAGGAACAGGCTGTGGTTGGTTGGTGGGAGGAGTGAGAGTGTAACAGGTCAGGGTGGGTGAGAGGGAATTGATCCAGTGGCAATAGCTCAAGGAAGGAGGGTGGGCCTGTCGGTAGGTTGGATCGGAGAGGGCGGTGGAGTGCAGATCTGGGTGCTCAAATTTGCGCCAGCGATTTGGCTGGCGGTGATCTGAGCAGCCCCATAGGGCTTCCTGGGCCTTACCCTGGGGTAAGGGGACAAACATCCCCTTGCCCCGCAATGAGGTCCCGCTGCTGCATACTCTGAGTAGGATGCAGCACAGGCTAGCCAGCCTGCCCACTCCCATGCAGGTTAGGATTGGGCTGCCCATCTCACAACCTAGAACCTACTAATGAAATGATTAGCATTAATGTTTCTTTTGGAGGTCAGATATGTGCACAGTCTTTTTATTATTTATTTTTATTATTGACAGAATCTATACATAGTTTACTCCCTTGGATTATTCTAGTTCACTGTCCATTATAGTTGTGTAGCTTAACAGCCATTAAATTCTTAAGTGTTGGTTTGCTATAGTTGGTATGCCAGAGAAATCAGACCTAAAACATTAAGGCAGAATTTTTTCAGACACTATAGATTCCAAAATATTTTCCTGTGTTTTAAGATCTCCAGTTTATCTCTGATTAGAATACAAGTACAGTAAATTATAAACACTGTTCTGGTGTATAAAAGGGATTCTTATAGATAGAAATTTATTTGTCATTGTACTCAAGGTATGAGAACAACGAAATGAGGTGCTCTTCACATCATACAGCTGGACAACACCAAATAACATATACAAATAACAATTAAAACAACACTAAAAAAAATATGGATATAGGTACCATACAACCATGAGGTATACATTTGTTAAGACCACCAGATTCAAAACTCTGCATTTAGCCTGATCACCGCACTTGGGTAAAAACTATATTTAAATCTACTTGTCCTAGCTTTCAACACTCTATATCTTTTTCCTGACGGTAAGATCTCAAACATCGAGTGACCCGGATGTGAAGAATCTCTCAAGATTTTTTGTATCCTCCTACTACATCCCATATTATACAAATCCTCCAGTGAGGGAAGAGGACATCCAATGATCTTTTGTGCCCTCTTTATCACTCTTTGGAGTGCCTTTTTCTCCACCCCTGTACAACTCATAAACCACACACAGAGGCAATAAGATAAGATGCTCTCTATAGAGCTTCGATAAAAAGCAACCAACAGACTCTCTGACAGTTGTAATCTTAAAAGTTTCAGAAAGTACAATCGTTGTTGGGCCTTTTTTACTAGGGCTGTAGTATTTGCACCCCATGTTAAACCTTGTTTCAAGGTAATACCTAGAAACTTACATTCCGCCACCTGTTCTACCAAAACACCTTCAATGTACAACGGCTGGATGTCCGAACTGCTCTTCCTGTAATCCACTATAAATTCCTTCGTCTTATTTATATTAAAGATAAGATTATTCGCTTTGCACCAAAGGGACAACTGATGAACTTCATCCCTATAGGCAGACTCATCATTGTCAGAAATGAGCCCCACCAACGTTGTATCATCTGCAAACTTGATAATCTTATTGCTCAGATGGATAGAGGTGCAATTAGATGTATAAATGGTGAATAAAAGTGGACTCAATACACAGCCTTGAGGAGTGCCAGTATTGAGGATCTTTACAGAAGAGATATGTTCATTTATCCTAACCCTTTGAGAACGATGTGATAAAAAATCCAAAATCCACCAACATATAGAATCCGGTAGCTTCAAATCTTTAAGCTTAGACATCAATCTATGGGGTAATACAGTATTGAAAGCAGAACTAAAGTCAACAAAAAGTATTCTAACATATGTTCCTTTTTTCTCCAAGTGAGATAGGGCAGTATGCAGAACAGTATTAACAGCATCCTCAGTAGATCTATTTGTTCTATATGCAAACTGATAATTGTCAAAGAAAACAGGAAGGCAAGAAATGATATACTTTTGAACTAATTGCTCGAAGCACTTCATTATCACAGAAGTCAATTAAATGCCACCGGCCTATAGTCGTTTAAAGCATTTGCAGGTGACTTCTTGGGTACTGGAACAATAATAGAAGCCTTCAAACAAGCTGGGACAATAGACTGTAGCAAAGAACGATTAAAAATCTCAGTCCACACCCCAGCTAACTGATCCGCACATTCTTTTACTACACAACCAGGGATGTTATCAGGTCCTGCGGCCTTTCTAGAGTTGACTGCTTTCATCATACACCTAACATCATGCTCCTTCACAACAAGAGGAGCACGATGCTCGGTCGATAATGGTAGTGGTGATGGTAACTCCACTTCCAGTTGATTCATCTCAAACCGGGCATAAAAGGTGTTTAATTCCTCTGCCAACTCATAATTTCCACCCATAACAACATTTTGTGCTTTATAGTTTGTTAACTGCTGGATCCCTTGCCAAGCTTGTCTCAGATTATTATTAGATAAACAATCTTCTATCTTCCCCTTGTATACAGCCTTGGCTTGTTTAATACCATGCCTCAAATTTGCTCTAGCCACACTATACAGCGAGGCGTCTCCAGACTTGCCTTATTTCTCCTGTACAAAAGGGACCTCACAGTGCCAGTCATCCATGGTTTTTGATTTGGGTAGGATCGAATACACTTGTTTGTCGTAACAGTATCAATGCAATGGGCCATATATCCCAAAACTGCAGCTGTATATTGCTCTAAATCTTGATGTTCAAAGACATCCCAGTTGGTCTGTTCAAAACAATCTTGAAGCTGCGTAATCACCCCCTCAGGCCAGCATTTCACTGTCTTTACTACCGGCTGCCCCTTCTTCCTCTTAGAAATATACTCAGGGGCCAAAACCAGAGATAAATGGTCAGACATACCTAAATGTGGTAGCTGCAGAACCCTGTACCCATGTGCAATATTTGTATAAACTTTATCTAAAGTATTTAACCCCCTGGTCGCACATCTCACATGCTGGTAAAATTTAGGAAGAACAACTCGCAAATCAGCATGATTGAAATCTCCTGCAACAATATGCACAGCATCTGGATACTTAGTTTGCAAATTACTGACTTCATCACCCAAATAATCCAAAGCTAGATCAGCCTTTGCATCTGGTGGAATATAAACGACAGAAATGATGATAGCACTAAATTCACGTGGCAAGTAAAAAGGTCTAATCTTTACAGTCATATATTCTACTGCTGCAGAACAGTGGCTTGTTATAATCTTCGAGTTTGTACTCCAATTGTCTCTCACATACATACAAACCCCTCCTCACATACATACAAACCCCTATGGCACTTTAACAGCCTGATCTTATCAATTCCCCCCCCCCTTGCAAATGTAGTGTTGCCAAACAGCAACTTCTGCATCCTATGTAGTTGCCGAGGTCTTCTCTGGGTAAAGGAACGATCAGAGTAAGTTTTTATGGGTGGGGGGGTCTACTTGTGGAAACTAAAGAGCTGGTGTAGTTCCTGTGGACTTGCACCGTAGGATGTAGTCCGGGAAGGGGGATGCAATTTGACAATTAACACTGCACAGTACCTGCCCCCTTCCTGGACCCAATCCACCCCCATTCCACTCTGCCCCACCCTTTTTCATCCCTTCTGATTGAATTGTATGTGTGATGTAACAACCTTGAATTTAAGAATTATCCTGCCCCTGCTTATCTTCATGAATGAATACGTGAAGGCTACTGAACAATCAGTACTAATGGACTTTTCAAAATTGTATTCCTGTTTTTAGCCTTTACGATCTTTATACACCTTTGCAGTTCAAGCAAGGGAACAATTCCAGAAACTTTCAAAGATGCATGAAAACATGGAAAAACTCTATGCAAGTGTGATGAACTATTTTGCAATTGATATGAAGAAGGTTTCAGTGGAAGAATTTCTAACTGACTTAAACAACTTCAGGACAATGTTCTTGGTAAAGTATATAGTAAAATGTTGATACTCTATAGAAGCAGCATAATCAAATATGCTTATATTTCCTAGGTTTTGCTATTTTATTTGCCCTTTCAAAGAAAGAGATATTCTTAGTGACCAGATTGTAAGAAAAATTTAATGTTCACGTTGGGCCATTTCAGTCTCCAGAGGAAAGTGCAGTACATACGAAAACTTCAACAGCAACTATTAGTGCACGATTAAAGCTATGCTGTGTGAATTTGGTTTGTGTGGCTTGATCTTAGGAACATATTTATCCCCCTTAAATAAGGGTTGTATTGTAGCAGTGCAGTGTTTCCCCCAATTTGACATGTATAAATTTTTTTGTGTTGGTTTCTATTGCATGGTCTTTGCGATTCTTTCCACTTTTGTGCTTATCTGGTGATACTGCAGCAGTTGAAATTAGGTGTCTTAAATGAATCTGTATGTCAGGCTATAAAAGCTAATATTGATTGCCTGAACACATTAATTTTAAAGATATTAAATGTCTGGATTTGACACTTACCCATATAAGTCACACCTTTAATGTCTTCCCCCTCCCAAAAGCTCCAGATATACAGTGCTGGGTAATCCTTGCTATAGCTTTTGTGTTGTAAATGGTATTTTATACATATGACTTGCATGCAGTAGAACTGCATGTACATTGCTTATATTGTTGGAAGCTTCTTATTGGTGATGGGGGGAAGCAGAGTGGTATAAGCAGCAGAATGTTCCCCCTTAGATTAATTACCTCACGGGAATCTCCCTCACCCAGGCTGACTGCTATTAATAAAAGACACACATGAGGCAGAAGCAAAGATAAAGAAGCAAAAAAGAAAGGTTTACTCATAGTTCCAACAAATGCATAACTAAAGCTTCTGATTAGAATCATAGGTATAACTAACACTAGAACAAAGCGAGGCCCTGGAGCTGCATCACTGTGAAATTGAGGTCTGCCTAAGATGTCTGAGGCACCTGTGAGGTGAAGAGAATAAGGCCAAGGCCATACCCCCATAGAAACCACAGAGAGGACAGGCAAGAAGGTCTGAGCTTCAGGACATCACACTCTGCTCCCTTCAGACACCAGACTGCCCCTTTTAGACAGCAGACGGAGTTGTACTACTTCCAACATATATTTCATAAATTATTTCCTCCGTGGCGCTCAGGAGGCATATATGGTTCTCCTTCCCTCCCCCTTTTTTATTTTCACACTCTGAGAGATGGATTATGCTGAAGGATTGCAACTGACCAAATGTCACCTTGGTGAGAACCAAACTGATGAGGAATTTGAACTTTGTTTTTTCCAGAACTAGTCTGATAGTCTGGCTCTGCACAATCATGTGTATATACATGTCCCTGCTGGCAGTTAGGTTAGCTATGGTGAATTGCAGCATTCACAACTAAATGGACATATGTACAGCCATAACCTACAGCAGTGTTTCTCAAACTGTGAGTTGGGACCCACAACATGGGTTTGAAAGCCTATTTCGGCTAGGTCCCCATTCATTTCAAAGTATATTTTATTTTTAATATATTAGATGATGTATGGCTTGTGACGTCATTTGGGGAAATGTTACAGATCTGTACTTTTAAGAGGCTATTATGTCTATGTGTTTAACAATGGTAGTCAATGGGGCTTACTTCCAGGTAAGTGTGTATAGGATTTCAGCCTTTAAGACGTTTGGGGAATTTTTTTAAAAAAAACAGATCAGCAAGTGCTCGGGAGAAATAGTTCTCCTTTATTAAGTTAATTTTTAAACTTATATGTATTGTAAATGTTTGACTACTGACCTCTAATATGAACTGTATAGACTATGTAAGATGAAATGAACCCTTAAGACAAGGATCTGTGTCAATCTTACTTTTGTTTTTTAGATAACAACTTTTTGTAGATGTGTTTCTAATTTTTAATACTTGATGCTGAAGAAGCTTGATTTATTTTTGTTAGCAAGTATCAAGGGAGAATATGAGAAGAAAAGAAGCAGAAGAAAAGCAGAGGCGTGCTAAAATAGCTAAAGAAAAAGCAGAAAAAGAAAAACTAGAAAGACGACAAAAGAAAAAATGCTTGCTAGAAATGAAAACAGGTAATATGGTAAAGAGCCTGATTCTTTTTCCCCTCCACAGCAACTAGAATAGCAGAGTCGTCTCTCACCTCCTTTCCTAATTGTCACTAATATTGTACAAAGTGCTATGTTGAATCTCATGCTAGTGTCATGGGTGCTTCATGGCTGGTGCCATGGCATTTGAAAGGCAAGAAACAAATTTTCTGGTTGGAATCACATCATTTTACTTTATTACTTTTTTCTCTTTATCAAATTATGATTGAAGAGACAGGTTAAAGAGTAGAGCATTGAATGAGTATTGAATGTATGTTTATTGCTTAAAACCATAGGTCATCACAATATGACAAAAATATACCAATAACTCGCATAAAAGTATACATATAGAGACACAGGAACATACTCAGAAATACCCTATAGTAACATTGGATTAATTTAATCTTTAAGGCTTCTATCGTTTTGCATGAATCTTCTTTGAAGCTATAGCAAACGTTGCAACCTGATAGGTAATAGCTACGACTGTACCAGCAAGCAACAGACAAAGCTGAGCTGGCAGGGGTCTATCTTGTATTGACTTCAGGATACCCACAAGGAATTTCTTGGGTGCTCATGCAGAGGGCAACTAAATACATAATGAAATATGTCATGGACTTCTATCTCACACGTCTTTGGAGAAAGGAGGTATTGTTATATCTCCCCTCCAAAAAACCTGATGGCATACACTGAAAGCGGAGAGCTGTAAATGCTTTTCATAAGAGGGCTGAGGTTAAATTTACAAAATAATTCTCCATCCCAAATGATATTTTATATACTTGGAACCAATAGGAATAAGACGATTCTGAAATAGAACATAGATCCATCCTCTTAAAATAAAGACCAATGTTATCTTTGGCCACCTGCCTAATCTTGTTTGAAACAAAAGAAGGCAAGGACTCTGAATTGATCCCATATTTATCTAGGATTGGTCTGACTAAATTTACCCAAGGCTCACAGTGGGGATTCTCAAACTATTCTTTAAAACACTTTTTTGGAAGATGGGAATCACTCATAGAAGTCAATTTAAACCAGTACATAGCGAGAGCAGTATGGGAATGAGCTTCAATTGGAATTAATCCCACTTCAGTCCTTAAATGGACAATCAGTGTAGCACGGGGGATGGTTAAAAGAGATAGAATAAAAGATTTTTGGGGCAATTCCTGGTTGGAAGCCTTTGTATATCCCCAAATCTCAGCCCCATATGTTAGTTGAGGAATTATTATTTTTTTCCATACACCTCAACTGCCGGGGCAACTAAATTCCCTCCATGAACTCTAGTGAATCGTAAAAGAGACTGAGCGGAATGAGTCGCTTTCAACTTCGTAGCATTTATGTGGTACTTCCATGAAAGTTGAGCATTGAAACAAAGGCCAAGATAGCTAAAAACACAGATTTACTCAATAGGTATTCCATCAAATTTCCAACTGTGAATTTTCATCTTCCTCCCAAAAAAACTTTGGTTTTGGTGTAATTGATGACCACGTGTTCTCTTACACAAAATTTGCTCAATTCAACCCAAAAGCCTTAGCATGCCAACAAGAGAGGTAGAAGTCATTGCACTGTCATCAGCATATAGAAGGATTGAAAGCTTATCATCCCCAAACACTGGAGGAAAAAACTCAAGGCTGCTCAATTCCTGGACAATATTATTAATATAAAAATTTAAAAGGAAGGGGGCCAACAGACATCCCTGATGAACTTCTCTGTCTACAGGTATTGACTCTGAAAGCAGACAGGCTAAAGAATTTTTTCATTGTAGACACACATGGACTTCCCCGTGCTCTTTGGTAATTCACTTGGTTAAACCATCTATACAGGCTATAACACTTTTTTTTACATAGCGGAATTCTTACATTCCAGCCGTGCTTCAGGCCTATAATGCCAAAGTGATACCACAAGTTCTTTTTGGTATCCCTATTTGGATAACAGTCCTCAATAGAAGGATGGAACAACTATAGGCCTCCTTTCTACATAAAATCTGTGGTGTTCCCCATTGTATCTCATATTCAACTCTGTGTTTGGAACTAGGCCAGCATTCTATCGAATTTCAGGCTTGGACCAGGTTCTTTAGATTGGTTGGTTTTCTGACAGATAAGGACCCTCTGTTAAAAGGAATCTTTGCGGATTCATTTAGATCACCTGGTCTGTCTTTATTTCTGAAGAAAATCCAACATATGGGCCTTTCAGTTGACTTACTAGGGGCCGAGTCGTGAGCTGCGGCTGTGAGATTACTGGTAACCAGACAATTAGACATTGATAGACAGGAAACAATGGCAGCAGCGACAAGAACATGCTCCCCATTATACTATCACCTTGGGGTAAACTATGACAGTAAACCTAGCTATCTGTCCTTTTTATGCTGCCCACAAGAGAGAAGGGTTTTTATGCTAGCCTGCTGTAACACCTTCCCTCAAATGATCTTGGGGGCAGATTTAAAGGCCAACCAAAGGAGGAATGCAGGTGCAATTGTCTGTCCGGGGACATATATTTTCTACCCCACATCCTGTTACACTGTTCTGGGAAACAGGAGCTTGCTCAAAATTTCTTGCATCTCTATTACCTACTAATCTGGGCCAGAAGGAAGATATGTTATTACAGAATCTGTTAGCAGGAAAGGATGAATCCAATGAAAGTTCAGAATCAGAAAAGACTGTGTATATTGGAAATGTGAAAGAATGTTTCATACTGCTCAGTGTTCCTAAGCATCACTATATAAATAGCTTGGATCAATTTGATTTCCTGCTCTTCCCATCTCTGTGATTTTTTTAGGGGGTGTAGAGAGCAGTGTCAGAGGATTATATAAGCTTAGTTCTTGTCTTAATCGGGGATGACCAATACAACTTCTTTGGGGTTCTGTGATGAAACAGATATATTTCATATGCCTATTACTTTTTTGTAAACTTTACTTACTTTGAGCCATGAATGTATTTCAGTTATTTCCCTGCCCCTTGCCTCTGGTAGAGTGCTTTCTAGGGGGTCTTCTCTATCACTCTCAAGGATGTCCCTGCTGGGGGCAGGGGGCAGATCAGGTATCAAGGTTGCTAAGCAACTGCCAACCAGTCAGACTGGTTTCTGGCATATGGTCATGGGACTGGCAAAGATTTCTTCCTTTTTCCTGTGTGCTTTTCTGCCAGACAGTTGCAGAGAGCAGCTCTGTGGGAATCAGAGTGGAATCCTGCTGGGAGAAGACCAGCAGTGAAGATACAGAGACAGGATTGAAGTATTAGTAAGAACTGGTCAGATTGTTTTGAGGAGGTTTCCCTTGCCAATGTAAGTTCTTTAATCTTAAACCTCAATCTGTGCCAGTCCTGTGCTCCACACGGCTAGAGCTCAATAAATTACGCATGCGTCTGATTGGCAAGACGTGTATAATGCCAGTTGCACCTACTGGCCCATCATGAGTAAATATGTTCTGTATTAATCAAGTTCATATATTGGTTTCTCTGTTAAACTGGACTGTTTTATTCCCCTTTTTTCCCTTTAGCAATCTTTTAATAAAATGTGTCTTGTTCTGGATAACAATGGAATTGTTAGCCTCCTTGCTGTGCAAGTGCTATTGCAAGAGTGAGTTTAATGGAGATGCTTGAGGTCATAACCTAATCTAGGAGAGGAGTTCAGCCTAGGAAACTCCTGGCAACCTGATGCCTGGGCTGGTGGCAGTGGATATGAACTACCAAGGCATTTCCCCTCTAAGTTGTGTTTTCAGACCTCAGTGGAAGAGTGGGGATTGCGGAATTACTTTCTCTCTCTAGTCCATGATGGCTTCAGACACTGGAAAGTTATTAGATTTAAGATTATGGTATCAGCAATATAGCAATGATATAATACAGTATATACAGAAGTAGTAAACTACATCTTCTCAAAGAATGGAAAAGTCCCCCAGTACCACAAGGAAAAGGTTCAGCATCCTTCTCCTGTCTCTGAGATAAAGATTTCCTCTAGCCAAATGGTCTTGTATACTAGTTAAGAATATTTAGATATTTATTTATTTGAAGAATTTGTATCCCATCTTCCCATGCCAAATTAAATCTCCAAGGTGGCTTATATGGGCCGGCTAGTCTAAACCACCATTTTTCAATGAGGTTTTTACAAATATACGGTATCCTGTGATTCCCTGAATCCTCAGTCCCAGATATAGCCTGTGAAGTTCACATCCTGTGATAGTGGTTCTCTCTTCTGGCTGCATGCCATCAAGCTTCAGTAGGCAGTCATTGGTCAAGCTTGGACACGTCCTCAATGGTGTACTTGTTCCTTTGCTGGCTGGTTTTTTCTCACAGCCCCCCCTCCCGCAACTCTCAATTGTGGTGACTAACAAGCTTTGTCCTGCCACAAGGGGTACAGCAGCTTGTCATAGCCTGATATTCCGTTTCCCACCTAAAAACATGACCATGGATTCTCCGCTTAACTTCAGGCAGTTCCAGCAGCTCAGCCATCAGTCCGCACCTCCAGATAGTCTGACATGTGCTCAGCCTGGAATCAGGATTATTTTTCCCTTCTGAATTGTTGCTAATTAACATCAGTTTGTATTTGAGATTCATGTCAATGCAAGAACAAATTTAATCCAAATCTGTCATTTTAGTCAGCCTTTATTTGGAAATGCAGAAGGTTTTCTGGCATATGTGTTTCACAGCATTAAATACTGTGTTCAGCACCTATATAAGTACCTTGATTATTTTCATGAGGATGGCAATTTTAGGCAATTTTCCTAAAAGATCTTCCTGGGCTTGGGGAAAGAACTCCTTTGATATATTGCTCACATGTCCAGAGGTTTACAGCAATACAGAAAATGCCTTAGTCTTTAGTAACATTCTTCAGAATATTCTTGACAATAGATCAGTTGGCTCAAGCCAATTTGGCTTGCTTTGACAGGATGATCGTTGTGAACCTAACAGTTCTGGTGGTGGTGGTAACATTATTTCTTATAAACTGCTTTTGATCAAGGCTTGCATTGCAGTTAACCAGGGCTGGTCTAGCTGTCAGGCTGACTGAATTTACCACTTTGAGTAGCAGATTCAGGAGGAGCTGTGAACTGATGAGGAGTGCCCAGCACTCACACCTGCCCACCATCCCCCTGATACACCTCTCTCTCACTGGAAACAAGCAGGAAGTGGATCTGGGCAGTAGTATCCCACCTCTTCCAGGATCACTGCTGTGAGTGATCATGGTAGCAGAACTACAAGAAGCAGCTGCAGCACATGGGTCCTCTTCAGATCATGCACTTCTACAAGTGATCATGGAGCACCCCCATGAATGTTGGTAGCTCTCATTTTTAATGTGACCAATTTGCCTGCTGGTGCCACTTTCTTGCTCTCTGTCCATCATATTGAAACAGACAGGATGAATGGAGAGCACTTGGAGTGCCCCCCTCTTTCTCTGTCCATCCTGTTTGTTTCAGCAGCATGGAAAGAGAACAAGAAAGAAGAAGTGGCAGTAGGTGACTGGCCTGCCTGAGAAGTAGGAAGGGGCTGGGCTCTGGATCATTTACTCTGCTCAGCATCTCTTTTGTCTCCTTCACTGATCCTTTCCCTAAGCAGGCATACAAGGAGGAGGCAGTGGTGGCAGGCATGCCCATTAACATAAAACGAGGTATGTGCATGTGTGTACAGGGGCAGCAGATATTTCTGAAGACACCATGTAGTTAACAATGTTCATGTTCATTGCATTTTTTTGTAACAAAGTCATGCGAATTCGGTCCAATTATTATTTGACATATCTGCAAGCAGATTTTTTAAAATAACCAGTAACTACTGGAAAATTGTCAAGAAGGAAATATGTAATTGCTTTTCACCTCTTGAGAATAAGACCCTATACTGTTATAACAGGGACAAACATTGTATTAAGTCTGTGCGTGAGGGTGGGCTGACTCGTATAGTGCAGAGTTTCACGTTTTAGAAAACTAAAGTGGAGTATTTAAAGTATAATGAATGACTTGTCTCTTTTCATGTGTGGGAATCTCAGATGTTCGTATCAGAATGCAGTTGTTATAATCCATTCAGAATCTGAACAATCAATACGTTTTATGCAAATAATCAATTCCACCTTAGAATATGTTGTCCCACAAAGTAATCTGCTTCTACAAGGGAAATGATCTGGTTCTTCATACAGGGTTCAGAGAGATATGAATGGCCTTGCGTTATATTTAAAGTTACTGATCTATATTAAGATGAAGTGAGTTTCTCAAATGAACTTCAGTCTGCTTTAGTGGACACAATACCAACAGGGCTGAATTCTTGGAGATATGATTTATGAGTGAATTAAAAGCTTGTCTGAATTTGGAATTGCTAGCTTTTTAATGCCACAGTCTTTACTCCAGCCCTGGAAATCCTTTTGCATTGCTATGGTAACCCTGGAGGCTGAAGGAATTCCTTCCATCTTCTTTTTTTACAGAGGGGGATGAGACAGGAGTGATGGATAGCCTATTGGAGGCCTTGCAGTCAGGTGCTGCTTTTCGAGACCGAAGAAAGCAGGCAAGATCTAAAGGTAAATATCCCCCCCCCCTTTTTTTAGCTTTGCTAGTCTCGGTAGAATTATGGCACAAGTCTGTTTTTTCACTCTCTAAAGAATGTGGCCATTGGTGTAGAACTATAGCTGGACTTGCTTTGGAGTGCCAGTAGCTACCTTAATTATTTTCTTTGTAAAAAGAAATGCAGCAGAGCTTGCAACTTGTGGTATCAGTATGCTTTACCAGTAAGCATCACTCATGAGATGAGTCTATAGAATGATGTTCACTTTTGTAGTAAAGCATTAAATTAGAAGTAACTTTTTAGACTTACTAAATATAGCTTTTCTTCCAAATTTGTTTTAATGTGAAAAGGACTCCTTGGAAAAATCCTTGTGAATGTATGTTAGCAAGTGATAGATGTTCCCTTTTTTTTAACCTACAGCTGGACCACAGAATTTCAGTCCAACGTCTGAGAGGCCTGTTCTGAAAGCTTGTAACTATGGTAATTCATAAACGATCCAGATTTCCATTTATCTTGATCTTCCATTTATCTAAATTGCTATGATATTCCTTATTTTCTAAACATCTGGAATAGTCCAATAAAGTAGTGAGCATAGCATAATATAAGACTCTTGTGTTTGAAGCCTTAGGTTTCTGTAGTTTTTTATTTTCTTTAAAATCTGACTTGCTGTAGAAGTCTGTCATTCAAGAAATTAGCTGCTTTTGAAACCAAATAAAATTTTGACTGATTAACAAAATAGGTAAAACTCGGTTCGGAAGTTGCATTAAATAAAAAAAACTCTGCCTAATGTATAAAATAAGCATTGTTTTATTAAACATATGACCATTATTAAAGTTTGATGTGATTCATGAAAGACTAGATTTCATATAACAGTGATGCAATTTTCGCATATTTGGCAGAGAAACTGTTGAAAGTATGCAAGTTCATGAATTGTTTTACTTATAAATTGGCCTGACACACTATTTGTTTCATATATGAAGTAATGTTTTCTTTATTGTCTCAGTTAATTCTGCTATTTCACAAATTTAGGCTTAATGTGTGCATAGAAATCAGAATGGAATGTGGTTGGCTACTGGAATGCTATATACATTCTATTGTCTTAAGGGCAAATGATAACAGTGGTCCTACTGAAGTGAATTCCATAAGTTAATCAAGTGTTAGGTCAAGTAGTGCTTTTTGTGTTCAGTAATTATGGCTAATGTATTTGATAGTTAGTGATTATCACTCTACGATTTGTAGTAGTGAATTCCATAAGTTAATCAAGTGTTAGGCGAAGTAGTGCTTTTTGTGAGCCCCAAAACTACTGTTCATTAACTCATGGCAGGGACAACTTTGACTTTGTTTAGTTGTTGCTTGAACTAAGACGCTTTGATTTTCATGACAGTGGGTTTTTCATGTGGGTTTTTTTCTGATTACAATAATAGAAACGTTGAAGAATCTGTTGTGTTTCACGATTTCAATAAATGAAACAATGCAGTTTTTGTTTGAATCCAAATGAGTATATTGTCTTAAAATAAGTTCTGCAAATATTTACCAGCGTGTATCTTAAATACCGTAAACAAGTTTAGATGTTAAATGAGTTCTAAAATCTTCATTGAAGTACAGCAGATTTCAGAAACTGAGAATGCAAGAGTAAATGGTAAACTTTATGACAAGGTAGGAAAGCACAAACTTAATACTATGTGTATTTTTCTTGTTATGCTTTTATATGAAAAACAACCCATTTTTGCCTTGAGTTGGTTTTTATAGATGAATAGAAAGTGAAATGGTTAACAAGAAGAAACCTTCAGAAAAATGTTAAACTAACTCCAGACTTCACAGTGGATTTCATCCACTGTGGTCATTCTAGGTTACCTCATTTTGTCTAGGTGCTCATGGGTGTCAAGAGTTTCAATAACTCACAGACGGAGGATTCATCACCAAGTGATGATGATGAACTTACTTACGTTATAGAAGCAAGGCTGGTCAGGATATCCCTGAATACTACATTATATTTTGAAATGAATTACAGTATTTTCTAGCAGTCAAACATCTTGAGTCGGGAGCGTGACAGAGTGCATATTTCTTTTGCAAAGAACCCATGCATCCCTTGTGTGATGTAAGCCACTCACTATCACAAATAGAAGAGGTCTTATGAAGTACTTGGGCTGCGTAATCCTACAGTGTGTGCAGCGCCGGCACAACGGGGTTGAGCCGGCACTTAGCGCTGACACGGGTGCGCCGATTGGCTGCCCTGCGTCGGTGCTGCCACAGGGCCGGCACTGCTAGCAGTGTCGGCCCTGTAGCGCCTACGCAGCGCCTCTCTTGCGTCGACCAAAGCCGACCAGCGCAAGGGAGGCACCATGACAGCGTGCCCTGGTGATTGATGGAAGGACGGCGGAATGTGGGTGGGACATGGATGGGCCTCAGATTTGGCCATAAGGCCCCAATTTGGGCCACGCGGTCTCCTTGGATCAGCGCCGCTCTTTAGTGGGCGCAGATCCAAGGAGCGCATAGGGGAGGCTGGAGCCTCCCCTACAGTAAGAGAACAAACATTCCCTTGCTGCGGGGAGGCTCCAGCCTCCCCAACCCAGCGTCGGACATGGTGCTGGCTGGCTGGCCTTGCCATTCCGGCGCTGGGTAGGATTGCGCCCTGCGTGAATGACAACCATTCTATTTTGCTGGGCGGAGGAAGGGAGGGGCATTCGCTATCTATAGGTATGCCCCTTCTACTCCGGCAGGGTCGGATGTAGATCAAAGGCACCTCCCAGTAGGAGGGTTTCCCATCCCCAATCCAGCCCTGCCTTCCAGGAGACAAGGTTGTGTTTCTCTGAGCTTCATAGAGCTCTGCAATGTGGATCAAGGCCTCTTTCTCTCTCTCCTTGCTCTCCTCTCCAATCTTCGTGTGGTTCATTCTGTCTCCTTCCCTAGTGTTTGTGCCTACCTCTACCCTCCTCTCCTTCTCAGGTAGACAGCCAGCAGGGAGCGCCACTGAGACAGCCCTGCTGAAGCCAGGAGGCATGGCGCAATTGCATTAGCAGCCACAGCCTTGCATTGCTGCTTGACACCTAGAGGCTTGCAATGCACTGCAGAAGAGCAGACCCGCCGGGCTGTTGTCACATGCCTCGCCAACACAGCGTGTGGCTGTGGGCCCAGAGCCTTGCTGGACAGGCCATGTCATGTGGCAAAGCCAAGAGGGGCACGGTCTTCTGTATACTCCCTTGAGTCACCATTTTTCTCCCTCCCAAGTGTCAACTAATGTCTTTTAGGCAGTTTACTCTGATGGCTTTCAATATTTTTATCTGACTTTCTATCCATTTGTGGCAATATCACACCATTCATATTACCCATCAAGGACCAATGTTCATAGGGCATCTCTATTAATATATCCATAGTTTGTAAAATGTTGTTTTAAACATAAAGCACAATCTTCCTGGAATTTCCCATTGAAAAGCTATCTTTTTTCTTTTTAAATTTATCACCAAAGGAGCATGTTTTTTTCTTTTGCATAGGAGCCTAGCAGGTATCTTGTTAAGAAGCATGATGGTGATGGTCTACACCATCCACTTTCATTCTCATAAGAAAATGTTTCTGAAAAATTTGATGCTTAATTTTCTTTCTAACAAAAGGGACCAGTACATCGCTTGGGAGTCCTCTTGCTCTAGCATACACAGAATTTATTCTATAAACCCTATCAATTTCTTGGTCCATATACTCTTCCCCACATTCCAGAAAATTTGCCAGATTTTTAATGATTTGTAATCTAATCTCCAAAAAGGGACGTGGTAGTGCTGTGGGTTAAACCGCTGCTGCTGAGCTTGTTGACCGGAAGGTTTGCAGTTCGAGACCATGCGATGGAGTGAGCTCCTGTCGCTTGTCCCAGCTCCTGCCAACTTAGCAGTTTGAAAGCACCTAAAAATGTGAGTAGATTAATCGGTACAACTTGCGTGGGAAGGTAACGGTGTTCCGTGCGCCTTGGTGTATAGTCACGCTGGTCACATGACCATGGAAACTTGTCCTTGGACAAACGCCGGCTCTTTGGCTTAGAAATGGAGATGAGCACCACCCCCTATAGTCGAACATGACTAGACCATGTGGCGTGGGGAAACCTTTACCTTTTTTACCTAATCTCCTCTAATTCAGGAATAGATCTAAACCTTAAACAATATCTCTCAATTCCATAATGGCTAAGTTATCCAAATCTCTCTCGAGTTCTTTGGAAATGCCTTCTATTTTATTTTCCATGGCTTTCACTTTAAGACTAATTTAGCTTCTCCAACTGATTGTTTTAAGGAGTATTCCAACTTCTCCAGTGGTAGCTCCTGGGCAGGCTCAGCAGCTAGGTTGGGAAGCTTCTCCTCTCAGGTCAGGTTAGGTCAGATTATGATGACTTCCTGAGGGGAGGGGCTGCCTCCATTAACCCAGTCTGGCCTAGCCTCATGTTCAGGTCGGTCACCTTCATTTTTCCTCTTCAAAAAAAAACAAAAAACAAACTTTTCCTTTGCTCTGAGCGCAGCGTCCCCTTTAACAGCAGGGAGATCTTCGCTGTGCCCAGCGGCCACTCTCACGCGGCGACTCCTTTTGTCCTTGGACGAGGGCAGCTAACAGCCCCCCCACTCCCCATAGAGGCAAGCGACGGCTGGCCATCTAGCCTACGTGCTTTTAGCTGGGCTATCCACTCCCTCCCCCCCCCCCCCCCCGCAGCAGGGAAGAGGAGCACACGGAGATGCAGACCAGTTCAATGGCCCCCTGCTCCCCTTTGAGGCAAGCGGCAGCTGGCCATCTAGCCTATGTGCCTTTAGCTGGGCTATCTGCTCCCTTCCTCCCTACGGGGAAGAGAAGCACGCGGAGTTGCTCCAGCTCAGTGGCCCCCCTGCTCCCCTTTGAGGCAAGTGGCAGCTGGCCATCTAGCCTACGCGCCTTTACCTGGGCTAACTGCTCCCTTTCCCCCCCCCCCCCGCCGGGAAGAGAAGCACACGGAGACGCAAACCGGTGCAGCCGGTCCAGGAGGCATTCGCCCAGCACATTGCTAACCTCGGAGGGTGCCATTTTTTCACGCTCGGCTGCACGCACGCGCCACCGAGCAAACTGTGCCATTTTTTACCTCCCCTTGCCGCGGCGCGCTCCAGAAGCCGTATATCGCTGCGGAGTGCTCCTTCTCGCCTCCACTTTCCTCGCCTCGTCTCTGAGTCGTCTCCCGAGCCTCGGAGCACGCCACTTGGCCCTGCTCTGTAGCGACGCTCCCTGTTTTCCAGCCTCCGAGGAGATGCATGCCTCCAGCAGGCTCGCCTGCAAAACAGATGCATGCCCTCCTCCAAGCAGGCATGCACAAAAAAACCCACAAAAAAACCAGTCACCAGCGCATGGAGCCGTCTTCGAAGCCAGCTGGTCTGGTGAGTCCGAGCCCCAGCCCTCTCCCTCAAGTGTCCCTCCCAGACCAGCGGCGGCAGGCACGGCTGAGCTCACTCCCCCCCCCCTGCCCAGCCTATGCTCGCCATCATCCCGGGTGCTCATTCAACAGTTAACAGGGAGGGCCTCGACCAATCCATCGCTGCCCTAGTGCAAGCATCTATTGCCTCCCAAATGGCTTCTGCCATCACCACGCTCCAGCAGTCCATCGCAGCGATTGTGGCCGCCCTCAGGATGCCCCCTCCCTCACACCAGGAGCAGCCAGCCACTCCTCCCCCGCTCCTAGAGCTCTGGTAGCACAACCCCAATGCGTGCTCCAGCAGCCTGGCCCTTCGTTTGCTCTGCCGGGCCTAACATCAGCCCCAGAGCCGGTAGAAGATCTAGAGCAGGAGCCCGGGGCCTCAGGGGCCGAGGATGGAGAACGAGAGGTGTCCCGGCATAGGGGACCTGCATAGGATCCTGCATAAACACCTGCATAGGATCCTGAAGACATTCAAAGCTCTCCCTGAGGATGAGCCCTTGGGACCCAGCTCACAAGACTCAGAACCCGCTGGTTCGTAGTGGGGGGCCGGCTTTGGTCATACCCAGCCATGAGGAAACCTCTCCAGGCTTTCCCCTTCTCAAGTGTTTCAGGCGCTCATCGTTAAAGAATGGGCCAACCCCAACAAGCCCAGGGACCCCAATAAGCCATCCACAAGGCTGTGGGCAGGCAACTCTTAAGCCCTCCCCTAGTGGACGCACTGTGGCTGCCCTAGGGTCTCCCATCGTGCTTCCCGCGGACAGCGAGGGCCTCCCTACAGACCCCATGAATAAAAAGTGGAGATGGCGGCCCGCAAGGCATTTACCGCCGTGGCTTCCTTCCTCCGGGTGTCTCTAGCCTTATCTCTATCAGCCAGGGCACTTCTCTGGATTCAGAGCCTTCCTACCAAGTTCCCAGACCTCCCCCCAGAGGTCATGCCTGATCTTCAGAAGATGGCTGCCGTGGCCGCCTACACCTCAGACGCCACGGCAGATGCCATCCAGCTCTCACCCCGCTCAATGGCCGCCTCCTTGGCAGTGTGCAGACACATCTAGCTGTGTAATTGGGACGTCGTTGCGGCGTCCCAGGCCAGAGTGGCGTCTCTGCCATTCAAGGGGGGCAAGTTATTCGGAGAATATCTCGCTCCCCTCTTAGTGGAGATGAAGGGCAAGAGGAAGGCCCTCCCCACCAAGGACAGGGGAGCCACTAAACGTCCCCTTCAAGCCTTCCTTTCGGCTCTTTCGGGGCCACAACCAACCCAGTCATGGATCCCACTCCGGCAACTACTCCAGGGTCCAGCAGGGCCAGCGCTTCCCCTCAGAAAGCAGCAATGATGCCTCCTAACCCTCCGCCCCACGGGTAGGAGGGAGGCTGCAGGCCTATGCAGACGAGTGGGACAGGTTGACCACAGACAGATGGGTCAGGGACACCATCCGCTTTGGTTATTCTCTGGAGCTTCGAAAAGTCCCAAGGGACAGGTTTCTGCAAGCCCACAGGCCTGCCTGCCCCCAAAGCATCAAGCCACCCTCCTTGCCATCAACTACCTCCTGCACATCAAGCCATAGAATCAGTCCCTCCGGGGCAGGAGGGAGGAGGGGTCTACTCTCATTTCTTCACAGTGTCCAAAGGTCCAGAGGCACCAGACCAATCCTGGACCTCGTGGCTCGTTGCCTCTCATCCCACGGCTTCCTGGTCAGCCTGGAGAAGAGCCACCTGGTTCCATCCCAGACCATCAAGCACCTTGGAGCCATCATAGACACGAGAAGCCACAAGGTCTTCCTCTGACACGGCAGATGCAGCAAGATCAATGACCTGGCCCTCTCCACCCTACACTCTCAAAAGTCGGATGTCCAGACGCTGTCCAAGCTCCTCGGGATACTCACATCCTGCCAGGACATCATCCGCTGGGCGAGGTTCAGATCCAGATCACTCCAACACCTGCTCCTTCCCCACCAGGACACAGTCGCCTCCAGGTGCAACAGACCGCTCACGTTGGACCCAACATCCAAGTCAGACCTTCGATGATGGACCCGCTCCCACAGGCTGGTCCCAGGGTTCTCCATTTCAATCCAGGACAGGCTGACGCGGCACACAGGCGCAAGCCTGTTAGGCTGGGGAGTCTGCTCCGCAGGACTCACCGCTCAGGGGAGATGGTCTCAGCCCGGGTCATCCCTCTCCATCAACCTCCTCGAACTCAGGACGGTCTTCTTGGCGATCAAGGCCTTCTCTCCCCTCCTCAGAGGGTCCCATCTTCTGGTCTACATGGACTACATGACGGCCAGGGCCTATGTCAGTTGCCAGGTCCGCTGCCCTTCAAGTGGAGGCGCGAAGTCTACTCCTGTGGGCAGAGCGCAACCTGATCTCCATCTGCGCAGAGCATGTTCCTGGAGTAGATAACATCTTGGCAGACTGGCTGAGATGGACCAGTCGGAGTGGCAACTCCACCCAGAGGTGTTCCAGTCTCTGCAGAACAGGCTTGGGCCACTGACACTGGATCTCTTCGCATGCCATCTCATCACCCAGCTCCCGCGGTTCTTATCCAGGTCTCGCTGTCCAACAGCGGAATTGATGGATGCCCTCCACAGCCCTCGGCCCCGGGTTCTCCTATACGTGTTTTCTCCGGTAAAGCTCATTCCCAGGGTGGTCAACAAGATATGTGAGAACTTGCGCAGGTACTCCTCATAGCGCCCCACTGGCCTCGTCGTCCCTGGTTTCCGGCCCTCATTGAGATGTCTACCGCCCAGCCCATACGTCTGCCTCCAAGAACCGATCTCCTGCCGCAGGGTCCAGTGCTCCATCCTCAGCAGCAGATGCTTCGGCTGACTGCCTGGCGGTTGAGCGGAGACGCCTAGCCAGAGCCGGCTACTCCTCACAGGTACTATCCACACTGCTAGCTGATAGGCGTCCCTCCACCAGCAGGGTCTACGGGTACACCCTTTCAGCTTCGTGCGCCCAACGTTCTCTAAACCCAGAACACCTTAGGGTTAGGGACCTCCTAGAATTCCTCCAGGCGGGGCTGGACAAGGGTCTTAGTACTGCCACTCTTAGGAGGCAGGTCTCCTGTGTCTCTTCCATACTTGGCCACCCCAAGGGCCATCTTCTGGCTGCCCACCCCCACGTCAGAAAATCCATCAGGGGGGCGGCCCTATCCAATCCTCCCCCCATTCCAAGGGCTCCCTCACGGGATCTCCCACTAGTTCTCAAGTCTCTCACCCAGCCTCCATTCGAGCCCATGGCCACCTGCCCCTTGAGACTACTGACCTACAAGACAGCTTTTCTCATAGGCATCACATCAGCCAGGAGAGTCTCTGAACTGGCGGCCTTCTCCATGGCTAAAGAACTGTGTCACTTCTACCCTGATAGAGTGGTGATCCGCACTGACCCGGCGTTCCTGCCCAGGGTCAACTCCTTATTCCACTGCTCTCAGGAGGTCACCTTTCCCTCTTTCTGACCTATCCCCTCCCATCCCCAGGAGCGGGAATGGCATACACTCAATGTACATAGGGCCCTTAGCTTCTACCTCGACAGGACGTCAGCGTTCCACAAGCGTTCCGCCTTGTTCATCTCCTACAAGACCCACAACAGAGGGCTTAAAGTCCCCCCCCACCATTTCCAGATGGGTCAGGGAAGCCATTGCCACGGCCTACCCCACCAGACACGTGGACCCACCCCAAGGCATCGTGGCCCACTCCTTACGCAGCACTGCCACCTCGGCAGCGTTCAAATCCTTCCCAGCCTTCGAGGACGTGTGCAGGGCCGCAACCTGGAGCACGCCTCACACGTTCATAAAACACTACAAGGTGGACACTTTTGCATCAAGAGATACACTCTTCACCAGGCGTGTCCTACACAGTGTCATATCGCACACCCCGGGCAGCTCCCACCCTCACAGGCCTGGCTTGGGTACATCCCAGCCTAGTTGCTGAGCCTGCCCAGGAGCTACCACTGGAGAAAGGGGAAATTTGGATTTACCTGTGAATTCCCCTTCTCAGTGGACTCCTGACAGGCTCAGCAGGCCCTCCCTCGCTGCCCGAGGTGTTCAATATTACCTTCCCGTAGGCCCCCCCTTCCATGGGTTGGCCTCCCGTCCTTGGTGTCTTCTTCCTTCACCTGCAGCATCCTTCACCATGGCGATCTTCATCAACACTCTCTCTAGAGACCCGCATAGTGGGGTGGGGCATGTTCCTTCCAATTCCTTCTGGCTTAGTCCAGACTGGGTTAATGGAGGCAGCCCCTCCCCTCAGGAAGTCATCATAATCTGACCTAACCTGACCTGAGAGGAGGAGCTTCCCAACCTAGTTGCTGAGCCTGCCAGGAGTCCAGAATGCGACAGCATTCTGGCATTTTTCAGCTTCAAGACACATCAGCGAGAGCAGTATAAAGATGCACCAGGATTAAGATGCGCCAGGGTAAACTGTTCATTTTCTTTTTCCAGAGGAAATTTTTCATCTGGACACTTTCCCAAGCTGAGTTCTAACCGTGCTGAGATCTCCACCAAGGTGAAGACAGCCACCTGTGGGAGCTCCTCCACCAGAAGTCTCTTCCCCCTCCTCCTAGCTTTTCTTTGTGTCTTGTGCCATGTAGTCCACCCAGTTAAGCTTCTTAACTAGTGGTTTAGGCTAACTTTGAGGCACCGGAAGTGCCAGCAGTGCTTGTGAGGCTGTACTCAGGCATGGCTTCCATGAACAGCAGCGGTGCCTGCAGTTTGGGGTTTTCCCACAGATAAATCCATGTCTGAGCAGTTGCTGTATAGTTTACTACTAAGTTCCATTCTGTGTCCTGTGGGAGAACAAGCCTGGTTCCTCCCACTTCGTTCAGAGCAGTTATTGAAGTATTTTGCCCTTTCAAAAATTGCCTTTATTTCTGGAGCACTGAAGTTAAGATGTGAATCGAACAAGCACTGTAGCCGTACATTACGTTGGGATTAGAGTCACTTCCTTCTAGACTTCTTCTCACCTGGGTTACATTTATAGTATTATTTCTAACTAGGCTACATGTTTGAGACGTTTAAATCATTCATCACAGCTTGTTATAGCTTTTAACATTACTAATAAATACTCTATTTTATTTTATACAGGGTGGGCCATAAGTTTCCATACATAGGAATAATAAACATTTTTTTATGAAAAACCATTTTTATTTATATAATATGCTCTACATGACTGCCATTGTTTTGAAAACATATTTCAATACATGTCCGCCACTGCTGATGAACACGTATTAGTACAGCTGGAGTTATGCTTGTAATGGCGTTGGTGATACGTTCCTTAAGATGATTTACTAAAAACCATATGTATGGAAACTTATGGCCCACCCTGTATTTTATTCATTACTAATAAAATCCATTCTTTTATTGTTACAAAAACACATGAAGTGGGATCATAGTGGACATGGCCATCATTATTCAGCCTATCAATTTTCCCATCTACTTTTTGCACATTGCTGGATAAAGTTAATGATAGGGATTGAACAATTATCCTACAATCTGATATGCTGGATGGGTTGTATCTTGATTATAATTACTGAAGCATGTCAATGAAGTTTATGTTCTTGATCATTGGAAAGAGGAAGTTTCTCAGTTTGCATAGCCAACAATTTTTTAATCTATTAGTTACTTCTTGCTGTAATTTTCTGTTTCTTTTCACAAACTTGTGATAGCCTTGTCATTAGCAAATAACTTTAAAACTACTGTATAGAAGAACATGATTGTGATATTGGAGTGTAATAAGTGCCAGAATCGTGCATGTTGAGAATGGATTCTCCTAAACAAAATAAGTCAATACTGTACTGCTAACAGCATGCATTGAAACTTGGTACTAAAGGGGACTTTGTAAATGGAAAGTTTGCTGATTTCAGCAGTTGTTTTTTTTGAAATTGTAAGTATATACAAACAAGTACATCCAAATCATCATAAGGTACCAGTTCTGCAAGCCTTGCTGTTCTTGTTCTACCAGAGGTCTAGGGCCTTGTTCTGCCCATTATGTGACTCAATGAAGTTTCCATATCAATCAGTGTATAAGTTGACTTCAGGTTTTCTGGGCAATTTTAAGGCGTAAATTTCTCAACATATATATGAGTATATACAGTACTTCTGAAAGGGAGCAATTCTCATGGTGTTGCATTTGGGCAACCAGATCTTGCCTTTTTTGTTGTTGTTGCCTTGTTGCATTTTGCACACATGCCTGTCTTATTACTGTGGGTATGAGGATTTTCTTTCCCAGCAGAATGTCTTACAGCCTGCTGCCATTATAGGTTTTTCCTTTGAATGAGAGGGACTGGTATGGCATACCTCAAAACACTAAGACTATTCTATTTCCATAGGTGGAGAAATAAGGCAGTTATTTGAAGACAATACCAGGCCTGAAGCAGCTTTCTTGAAAGTTTGTTGAAGGACCTCTGGCATTAAGCTACTCAGTCTTGAGAAATGTGCCTGCCTGCCTTTATATTCAGAAGGCTCTCCTATTAATTCTGACACTAGGGGGTGCCAGTCACCCATTGTTTTTCTAGCACCTGATGCACTTCTGCTTTGAAAATTGGCGGTGGTGGTAGTGAATTTCCTTTTAAGTAACAAAAAAAAAGAATTCCGTAATAAGAATGCTAAATTAATACTTAAGGAGAATTTCTGTGTAAGGAGCTAAGTGATATATTGTGTAGACTTCTACCTAGATTACAGTACACTGCCAGATAAATCTATTTTGCTGGTGTTTCGCCAGATAAATCTATTCTGCGAAATAGGCATCTTTATCAATTTACCTATGTCGTTTATTCTAATATGTCATATAAGTTAAACAGTTTGGAGACTGTAGTGTTAATATTAACCTCAGTGCTATATACTGCATGAGCAGTGTATGTTTTTTAAAACTAAGAGCTAATTATGTAGCTTCTTGCTGAATCTGTTTTGTCATAAGTTTAGACATAGTATGTTTTTATAACTAGTGTAAGAACCAGTTATGTGGTGTATTAAGCATGAATGATATTTTGGCTGTTCAGTTAGAGGATGAAGAATGTTAAGCATCTGGTAAAATATATAGATTCACAATTGTACGGTAGATGGTAGTCTTTGCCTGCGCCTAAGGAAGAAGAAAAAAATATATTTAATTCAGTGTGATCCATCATCAGGCAACTGTTCAAAACGTAGCATTCTTAAATGCTCTCAAATGTCCAGTAGCAAAAATAAATGAAGGGCATAGTGCATTAAGGGATTTCCAGTGGAATCTCTCAGGGCAGAGAAAACTGCTGTGAGAGAGAGCTCATGGGACAGATTGTGCTCTTACTGCCTTTAGCAATAGCTTCCTAACTAATCAGTCTCCAGGCTTACATCCTGCTTTAAGTCAAGTAGCTTTCTGTTTGCTAGGCACTGACTGAAAACAGGACACAGCCAATTACTCTCTACTGAGTTTAACCCCATTTCACTTTATCCAGTAAACATCAGCTATGGCCTCCTTATGGCAGCATATTCTTATGTATCTCCAACTGATTTTTCTTTATTTTTTATCCTTTATTAGTGAAAAAGAAATGATACAATCGGCTAAAAAGAGAAATATATATATACATAACATTAATATTACATACAAAAAAATACTAAATTTGTAGCATTTGACCCTATAAACCCTAATCCAGAAATGGCCAATACACTATGCCCATATATCTAAAACTGGCTTCCAAATACAGGCATGCCCTGGTATCTGCTGGAGTTCCATTTCAGACCCCACCATGTATACCTGAAACGGTGGGTACTGGGGATGCCTTTTTAAAGATAGGGGAACATTAGTGGTTTTGCTGCAAGGTAAAAACAAGAGATTTAGGCATTTTTAATAGGCATCCCAGTATCCATGGATAACTGAAACTATGGATACCGGGGCACGTCTGTACCCACAAATGTCTCCATTCATATTTGTTGCCTATAAGCCATTTGTTCAAGTGTTAATGCCTCAATTAACGACCTTTTAATGTTATCTCAGGAATAAACTCATCCTTCTAGAATTTTAGTATGTCTTAGCAATTGTTAAGGGCTACATTTTCTACATTTTCTCTGTTAACTTTCATGCTACATGTTGGACTTAAGTACCCACAGATATTAGTGATTGTTGCAATATAGCATTAATCTTCTTAGAAAAAAAATCATATTTCTAAACAAGCCCTTATGTGTCTCTTTCAATGCATTAGAGTGCTAGCATTTTGATTCTTTAATTAGACTTTTACTATAAGGGTGTTGCTATGTCCAATATACCCTGAAAATATTTTTTGTTAATTGCAATCTAAGATCCATAGATATTGCAGTCACTTTCTATTGGTTATACAAAATAGGACAGTCCAGTTCTGCGTTCCAAATATGTTTCAGTATCATATTTATTAAGCATCATTCATAAACATCAAATATTTATAAACAAATATTGTAGGGTTCTTTTTCTCCATTGACTCTAAAATGCTTTCAGAAGCAAATAATGCAGCTGGAACAAGTTTAGACTCTAATAGATACCATAATTGTAAATATTGCCATTCTGCCCATTGATAACAATTCATATTTAACCCTCAGCCTTCACCTTCACAAACAAACAACTCTTCACCTTGGCCAATTTGTTGGTGTAGAATGAAGATTATTCTGTCAGTCCCAGACTTGCACAAAAAGTATTAATTCCCTATCCTCAATTCTGGATTAGCCCACAGTGTTGATTTGGCTTCTTAAGTAAAGACCAAATTTATATTTCCATGCCATCATATTCCACACGTATTTAACTATGGTTATCTTAAGTACATATAAACCCAACACAATCAATTTCAGGAGAAGGGCCACTGCATAAGCCTCTAGAATAGCCCAATATAGAATCCCCATTGCACAAAATTGTCTCAATTACTGGAGATTAAAAATTAAGTTTGATATAAACTAAAATCAGGAAGTCCAAACCCTTCTCCATTAAATGATAATTGCATTTAATCTGGATCTCTTTGAAGATCCTGGTGGTACCAATTCCATAAAATGTTTTAAACAGAGTATAGAGTTTAATAATATATCTTTGTAATAAACTGTACATGAAAATATTGTGCATTTATATATAAGAAGAACGTATGTATGTGTGTGTGTATGTATGTGTGTACGTATATTCCGCATAGGCTCTGCAACGCATGGAGTGACGCGCACCAAACTCGGCAAGCGCATGCCTTGTGGCCTGGCGACAAACACTGCGGAGGTCAGGCCCCCCTCACGCCCCTGGGGGTGGGGGTACGAGGGGCCCCTGTGTGAAAACGATCAAAAATGGCCGAAATTGGCGTTGAATCTGTAGTTTCCGGGGTCGCCAGGATGAGCGGCGACACTGCCGACACCATTGGAGTCCAGGTTTTGCCCCCCCTCGGCATGGGGGGCGAGAAGGGATGCAAAACAAAATGTCCGCCATGCCCTGCTGGAATGCCTGGAGCGATGTGCACCACACTCAGCACGCACATGCCTTGCGGCCTGGCGACAAACACTGCAGGGGGCAGGCCACCCTAGTGCCCCCGGGAGTGGGGGTGCGCAGGGGGCACCGTGTGAAAGCGGCTGAAATTGGCGTCAAATCCATAGTTTCCGTGGTCTCCGGGACGAGCGATGACGTTCCCGACACCGTTTGAGTCCCGGTTCGCCCCCCCTCGGCGTGGGGGTGCGAAAAGGGGTGCGAAACAAAACGTCCACACTGACCCGCTGGAATGCCTGGAGCGATTGGCACCAAACTTAGCATGCGTACGCATTACGGCCTGGCAACAAACACTGCAGGGGCATGACCCCCCTGGCGACCCGAAGGGTGGGGGTGCACAGGGGGCCCCACGTGAAAATGGTCGAAAATGGCCGATATTGGCATCAAATCCGTAGTTTTCTGAGTCGCCAAGATGAGCAGCGATGCTCCCGATGCCATTGGAGTCTGGGTTCGTCCCCCCTCAGCATGGGTGGTCAGAAGGGGTACAAAACAAAATGTCTGAAATGACCGACATTACTGTCAAATTCACAGTTTTCGGGGTCGCTAAGCTGATTGGTGACACTCCCTATGACACTTGT
>JAJKFI010000034.1:370402-391177 GCA_029204185.1 Lerista edwardsae
TGGATCACAACAAACTGTGGCAAGTTCTTGAAAAGATGGGAGTACCAGACCACCTGATCTGTCTTCTGAGAAACCTGTATGCGGGTCAGGAAGCAACAGTTAGAACTGGACATGGAACAACCGACTGGTTTCAAATTGGGAAAGGAGTACGACAAGGCTGTATACTGTCACCCTGCTTATTTAACTTATATGCAGTGTACATCATGAGAAAGGCTGGGCTGGATGATTCACAAGCTGGAATCAAGATTGCTGGGAGAAATATCAACAACCTCAGATATGCAGACAATACCACTCTGATGGCAGAAAGTGAGGAAGACCTCAAGAACCTTCTGATGAGGGTGAAAGAGGAAAGTGCCAAAATTGGCTTGAAGCTCAACATTTAAAAAAACTAAGATCATGGCAACCACTCCCATCACTTCCTGGCAAATAGAAGGGGAAGCAATGGAAGCAGTGACAGACTTTATTTTCCTGGGCTCCAAGATCACCGTAGATGTTGACTGCAGCCATGAAATTAAAAGACGTTTACTTCTTGGGAGGAAAGCTATGGCGAACCTAGACAACTTAATAAAAAGCCGAGACATCACCCTGCCAACAAAGGTTTGCCTAGTCAAAGCTATGGTTTTCCCAGCAGCAATGTATGGCTGTGAGTGCTGAACCATAAGAAAGGCAGAGCACCGAAGAATAGATGCTTTCGAATTATGGTGTTGGAGAAGACTCTTGCGAGTCCCCTGGACTGCAAGGAGATCCAATTGGTCAATCCTCCAGGAAGTCAAGCCCCTGGAAGGACAAATCCTGAAGCTGAAGCTCAAGTACATTGGCCACCTGATGAGAAGAGAGGACTCTTTAGAAAAGACCCTCATGCTGGGAAAGATTGAAGGCAAACGGAGAAGGGGGCGGCAGAGGATGAGATGGTTAGATAGTGTCACCGAAGCAATGAACATGAAATTGGGCGAACTCAGGAAGCTAGTGGAGGACAGGGAGGCCTGATGTGCTGTGGTCCATGGGGTTGCGAAGAGTCAGACACGACTTAGCGACTGAACAACAAATAATCCTCCCCACACTGTCTATGACACATCCTGCTTACTTCATTTGCCTTCTGTCCTTGATTCAATCACCAACGTATCCCATTTTTCTCTCTTATAATTTCTGTATATTGAAAAATAACTAAACAGACTATCAGTTATGTGCTCCAGACACTTTAATATTTATTTCTCTGGTGCCTCACAGCAGGGCCAGTCCTTCCTCATGGGAAGCTCCTCCTCCTCAGGCAGGCAGGCCAGCAAAAGTTTTTGTAAGGGGAGGGGCTCCAGATACAGCCCAATCTGGCTTTGCCTTGTCAGGTGAAGGTTAGTCTTCCTACTGCTCATGCCAGCTGAAGAGATTTAAAATGCAGAAGCAAGGACTTGACTTGAATTTATTGATGTGCTGGGGTGAGTTCATTGGAGGTGCCCATACACATCTATTTACTCGCGCATGGGTACAGTTTTGATCTGTCCGCCTGAGGAGGAGGAGCTACCCAAATGGAAGGACTGGCCCTGCTGTGGACCACCAAGATGGGGCTCACAGTTTATTATGATAAACGGCTGCTAGTTACCCAAATGACATAATTTCTCTGTTATTTCAGCAGTGTGCCTCCAGCATTTATTATCCAAATCACTTGTGGCAGAACATTATAGACTTCACTTAAAACATAGAAGCTGTAATAATTTTCTCCTCCCTGTTTTGAAGCAACTCTTAGTAGAGGGACACCACCTGTTTTCTTTATGTATGATTTGGCATATCTTATAGTCATGGAGGAGGGAACTAATTAATCCTCTCCATGCTAATGTTCTAGAATAAGTCAGAACTACTACTAGCTGTCTCTTCCACGTTCTCATGCAATTTATATTTATTTAGGTTCTCATGCTATTTTTGTATGCTAGCACAGCTCTCCATGCTTCTTAGGTCAATTATTTGGTCTTGAATATTCAACTTGTAAGTAAGCATTGGTTTTCCATTGATTTGGAATTGGGCATCCACTACACATGCTTAGGAGGTTGTTCTCTTTTATTTTGTGCTTGTAGTTTGATATTAATTGGAACGGAAGCATTGTCACTTCCAATTTTCATTTATTTTTATTATTTTTTACTATGTGGATAGTTCAGATATTATCAAAGCAACAAAACAGGCAATATAGAGCTAAGCATTTTTGGAACGTAATGAATAGTTCTCCCAAGTTTTTGTGAAGTCGTGTTTGTGCTGTGTGTAGAGATTTAGATGATCCCTTGTTCTTGCTTTGGGGTGCTAAAGTCACACAGGTCCAGTATTGGAGTGTTAGATTAAGGACAACATATCCTCATTAACTTACGAAGCTTACTGATTGACCCTGGGCAAGTCACAATCTCTAAGCCTAAAGATTCAAGAGTGGAGTTTCAAGATTGGTTACATTAAAATGTATGCCTTCTTGGTTATTTAAACAAGCTTCCTCTTCTGTAAGGATGAGAGATAAGTGGTGTATCATGTACCATACAGCTATACTTGGACTTTCCTTGCTTTGCTTTTTCAGCAATTTTTAATTATAACCACATTTCAAACTTGGTCCATGTGCTTTCCTCTTGATTTCATCTAACCTTCCACAATGTTTATGTTCTTATGGTTTTTATTATTTGATTTCTGTTTAGTTTTTGCACGTGTTATGCTGGTGCCCCCCTGTATGGGATAGGTTTCTGCTGCTAGTGCAGATACGCGAAATTGAGGATAGATAGCAATGAACCTACTGAAATTTTCTCTCATGACTCACTTCTCTTTATTGGAAATGCTTTGTAAAAAAAATTGTTTCAGTAAAAAAAATTGGGACAGGAGGAGGACAGTGAGAAATTAGACTCATAGCTGCTAGAGGAATGCTATAGGACAGTATTTCTCAACCAGTGGTACTTGTACCACCAGTGGTACTCAAGCTGATGTCCCCTGGTATGCATGGGACCCCCAAACCCTCATTGCTTGGCAGAAAGACTAACTATGCAACCCAAAAAACAGCAATAGGAGCCTCTGCTCAGCATTCAGAGCTCCAGTGTGCACTTTTCACATGCTCAAACAAGCCCTCCTATTCACCCTCTTTTTACCAATGTTGTTGTGTTGCATCTGGTCTTCCAATCTGGAAGTAATTGGTGATGACATTGCCAGTTACTTCTGGTGGTACTTCCAATAGGTAGACCATGAGAAATGGTACAGCATAGGATAAGCATTGAGACATGCACTGTAGCAGGCGTGAGAACAGTAACAGGAAGCGAACAGCAGAAGACTTGGTGTCTGCTTCCTGTTCCAAAGTAAAAGGAAGAAAAATCTTCCTTTTGTAATGAAGAGAGGCGAGTCATGAGTATGACAGACAGGATTTGAGAATGGCTGAGTGAAACCACAGATATGGGACCCACTGTTACAGGAGTTGCCTGTACATTATAGTACAGTATACACTGTTTGGCAGCCACATTAAATTTGCAAGTTAAATATTCTATGCTTTGACATTCATTTTTTTACTTTCATCCATGCTCTGGCTCCTAAGCAGATGAAAGAGCAAGGTCTGTGTTGTACTGTACTATGTTTGGTATTCCTTGCTCTGATACTGCTTTTTTTGCTCAGATGGGGTGGTGACATGGAGCGCCTCTTTCCAGGGTTAGCTAATATGCCCCTACACTGTTTCTCTGAGAATAGCAAAATGGATGACAGTAATTAATATTCAACAGTAATTCAACAATAACTTCCAGATTGGACTATTGTAACATACTCAACAACCTTTTTTATCTCCTGTCATCCTGAGAAGGTGCTACAATTGTCAGAGTACCCCACCTATGTTTTGACAATTGACAAGGTACTCCACACTGCTGGCCAGGGTCTCACATCTTCCAATGGCCCTATTAATATATGACCCACCCCCAAACTCCCACAGCACACCTGTGGACCTTTTGCGGCCATCAATGTCAACTTGGGATGTCTTTCCTAGGGAGGCCTGACAAGGCCCCATAATTCTTTTTCTTTTTTTTAGTTGTGAAGATTGACTTTTGGTTGAGTTTATTATGTGGGATTTGTTGTTTCTCACTTTTTGTTAGTTGATGCATTTGTGGTTTAGTGCCTGTGCTGCTGGCTAGTTGTATTTTGATTTTGTTGCTTTTAAATTTTCTTTGAATTTCTTTATTTTTGGTTGCTGCTTTGCAGGAGTAGAGCATAAGGCATTATGAATAAAATAGCAGAGAATCTGCACCAGTGTTAACACTAATCATAGTTATGGCTAGGGGTATTCGAAAATGGTGTAATTTTTTCACTGATTTTGTGATTTGAAAGGCAGAAAGTGGTGTTATATGTTTTTATTCCACATTCTCATTCCAAGTCCACATTTCTTTAAATTTTAAATGCTTTAAAAGTGTGCTAGGTAGGTGTTATAGGTCAGCAGATGTAGCACCAGTATTATTTCTAATTGGAAAAGTAATTATTTTAATTGATGGAAAATATCTTAGAATCAAAATGCCACGTGTTGTGCTTTTATTGGGATATTTTAACTCTAAAAGGCAATGTTTTGTGTTCTTATGCTTTTTTAACTCATAATGGCCCTAGTTATGACCCAAATCTATGTAATGTGGCAAACATGACAATGTAGCCTCGGTGCTGCTGGAAGCAGGGACACCCACCACCTCTGATAAGGCTGTGCAAGTTGTGGAAGGGTAGAGGGGATGGAAAGGAGTTGGGTGGGTGGAACGGGGAGATGACAGTGTGGGAAGGAGGGTAGTTTAGGCCTGGGAAGTGGGAGGGTCTGATCAGCCTTCACAGGTCCTGGTGCTATTGCTGGCACAGACAGGTCCTTGCACTGGCCTCTGACTCCAGAGTAGTTGTGAACGCACTTTACATCACATTTGTGATGCTCCTGGGCTGGCGAAAGGGACTTGTCCTGGCCCATCGTGCAGGTAGGATTGTGCTCTCAATTTGAGTGTTTTGGAAAAGTGATATATAAATACTAAGTTTTATCATAATTAAACGAAATGGTAACATGACTTAGCATGTTCCTGGATATGTTGTGAAAAATGTGTTTGTTTTTAAGATGGTTGCATTTTCTGTTTTTATGAGAGTTCAAATATTGACCCCTTTGCATTAATGTTGAATAAAACCGGGGCTAAAGTGAAGTCAGATAGACTGAACAGAGCTGACAGCACCTTTCTGAATGATGAAATTGCTATTGATTTATGACAAATACCAGTAAAAGCAGTCGGGAGCTGTTTTGCTGCTGTCACTTGAGAACTGAAAAAAGGCAGGTTTTGTTATCCATCATCTCTTGTCAGTATTGGACAGCGGTACGCTGTTTATAATTGATTTGATGGCTGCATTGTAGTTGAGCTGTAGTGGGCACTGTGGATTGAGACAAAGCAGTGGCACAAAGAATTTACATGGAAAGGAAATGACATGACTCCTTAAAGGCAAAGCTATATAATATAGTGTACAGGAAACATGTTGATCAAAATGCTTCTCATTGTTTCTCAAGATGTTTCAATCTGTGGTGGAGTCACAGATATCACGGGTTTGAGTTTTGTCTAGAAAGCTCCTTGACTAAACATTTGCAGTCATGATATTTTAAAGAAGAAACAGCCTGATGAGTACTGCTTCCAGTGGTTTTGACTGGGATGACTCATTCTTCAAATGTTTTGAGAGTGGCCAAAAAACACTTCCATGGAAGCTGTTTAGGGAAAAGAAGTTGTCAGAAACAAACAATAATTCAACTTGATGATATTGTAGATAAAATGTGGGAGTGGGCAGCATGTTTTATTGGGTGCAATCCTAATGTCAAACCACAATTGATCTACAGGAACATTAACTGAGTTGATGAGTAGTTTTTTAAATGTTCTAGCCTCAGCACAGCCCATCATCCATGGAATGGTATCCTGATGTTGGCGCATCATCAGTGCAATATCCAAAGAGCCAATTACCACATTCGCCCAACCTCAATGCCAGCGGCCAGAAAAGTGCCACCAGATTGCCCAGAGCGGGGGGGGGGGGAGGCAGCCTCGAGGTCAATGAGCATTCCCCCCGCCTGCATTCGCCTCTAAGAGTGGGGAAAGCAACACAGCAACAAGCACCAGTTCCAACTAACCATATAGAGTTGTGTGATCTTTCGCACACACAAGATATAAAGGTGCCACAGTACAATCTACTATCTACTGGAACTACTGTGGTATCACAGCAAAGGGCAAAAGCAAATAACTTTTAGGAATCCCTGCACCTAGGTTTCAAGTCACACAAGCAAACACATCCACAGAATACAATATTCAGCAGAGCAAAGGTGGAAAGATAGTGGAAGAGAGCAATTGTGTAAAACAAACATACAAGCCTTTCCATAGTAAGGGATTAGGGGCCATTCACCAGCTGGAAGGAATCCTTTTGCTACAAGGAAGGACTGGGATGAATGAGGAGAACGTCAACTTCTGATAGACATATCAGGCAGAGCAGGGTGCTGCTCTCTGAGCAAAGATGCAGGCTGGGACATAAGAAGAGCTCTGCTGGATCAGGCCAAAAGCCCATGTAGTCCAGTTTTGTGTATCTCACAGTGGCCCACCAGGTGCCTCAGGGAGCATGAGACAACAAGATGCTTGCATCCTGTTGCCACTCCCTTGCACACAAGCAGACAAACTTGAATGCAGCTTGAGAATTGCCGGAACCAGCAAGACACACACCTTTTGCATGCTAGCCATGGCAGGGACAAAAGGAGAGGGAGAGACAGGTCGAGAAACCCACACAGCTATTCTACAGAGTTATTCTCTGACCACTGAGCTTCAGCAAGAGTTGGATGAAGAACTCCTGTCAAGCATTTAACATTTTGCATTACTGCAGACAGGCACACTTGTGGAAGACCAATGGTCTTCAACCTTTTTCATTCCATGACCCCGATAAATGAAGGAATGAGACTGAGAACCCACTGTCAATCCTGTCTGACTCCCTGGACCATATCTGCCCACTCCTGCTTCTGGCGCCAACCACTCCCCACCCCTGTTACAACCTCCCGGTACTGTTCATTGTAGCCAAATATTCTTGTTAGAGAGAGCAGAAACAGTTACCATGAAGCCTGGCACTAGTGAAAATTATTTTAGCACAATTGCTAAGAATCTGAGAAGGACGAAACACAATCTCCTGGTACCTGAAGAGGTACACCAGGTGTCCTCCTCTTTACCTGGTAGTGCTCTAATCCAGTGTCTTCAACCTTTTTCATTCCTGTAAGTAGCTGCAACCCCATAACCGAGGCTTTGCAACCCTCATTGGGGTCTCGACCCCAAAGTTGAAGAACAATGACATAGACCTATCGGAGGAAGCACTTAATGGTCCAGTTATTGGGCTGGCATGCAACACACTACTGCAATGACCCACTTATCTAGCCACACCCACATATATCACATCACAGGGGCCTACCAGCTTGGCTGTTAGTATGCTGTTCTTCCTGCTTCTCTGCATACTGTCTGCCATATACTATGGCAGTAGAATATAGAGGGCTCAGGAAGCATCTCTTCCTCCTTGAAGCCAGTGATAATCTCTTCCCCACATTGGAGCCCAATGAGTCACAGCATGAGGATGCTGCAGATCTTGAAGGTAGAGATGCCCCTCTCCCTGCAGTCCTACCCTGAGGTAAGAAACAACCAAGGCAGGAAAAACTTATCCCTATCTGTTAACAAGGAGACAAGAACAATTATGATCCAGTCAAGATTTTTATTGAGCTGCGCCGTGATAAAGCAGTATTTGAAAGAGACACACACAAGTGGGGTTGACAGCTATCTTACTCCAAGTAACACTATTGTGCTATTTGCAAATGATTCAGCAGATAATTAACAGGTGCCAGTGGATCTGGCTGCACCAGTTGGTTCATTGTCTGCCATGGAGTTTGCCAAGCCACAGGAACCTGTAGGTCTGCAAACACACCAAGCAGCAAATGGGTTTGCACTAATCACTGGGTTTACACTGGTTTACTGTAGGCAGGAGGCTAGAGGCTTCCCTTGTGGTCTGCATGGTGTATTTGCCTGTAGGACAGCTGCCTGTGGGGATCAAGAAGAAACTGAGGAATTCAGACTTGACAACAGCATAATCCACTCATAGTTCTCTGGCTTGAGATGTATTCTTAGAGTTTGTGAGAGAATGGTACCACGAGAGTGTACAAGACTGTACATGCAGTCATGCCCTGTTGTGGGTGAGCATGATGTGGCTCAGAATAGTACATGTTCTGAATGAAGGAATGAGAGGGAGGGGGCTGTAGAACTCTGTGACAGGTGACTGTTCTGCCGCACATAGCAATGGTGCAATACTAAAAAACAAAAGGGATTCAGATGAGTGTTTGGCTAGCAGTATCAATTATTATGGTCCCTGACCAAGGGAGAGCATTCCTTAGCTGTTGCAGAAGGAATGGCAATGCCATTATATCAGAAACACATTTGACAGTCTTCAATGGCCAGTATCAGTGTGGGAATAGATTGATGGAACAGATGCAGCTTCAATATGTTACATAAATCATTGGATTCCCTCCTCTCCTTCGTTTTCATATGAGAGTCGTTTCTTTGTTGGGTTGATGAGCTAGAGTTTCCAATTGGGTGTTTGTGCATGGAGTCCTCCTGAGGACTGCAGTAAGAATCCTGAGATGAGCATTAACAAAATATCTTGCCATACATGTTGTAAGGGACAAGAGCTTGTTTGTGCAAAACACTCCCTCTGTTCTCCAGGACCCTTTCACCATGGTGCCCATCAACAAAATTCCCCTTTAAAAGACCCAAGATGTATAGCCCTATGCTGCACATCTTATCTGAGCTGGAGTCTCTCGGGCAAGGGTGTATGTCCTGGGACCTGTGTGATGTCACAGGTTGCCAAATATAGTCTTCATCCTAGGCTCCCATCATAGAATGTGGATATGTGGACAAGGCAAGCGGTGGCAGGAGGTGTGATTTTTTCCCCCTGGTGTTTTCCCTTGGCTTTAGGAGGATATTCCTACCTAAGCCAGCTCTGTCATTGGTGTATTGTTGTTCCACCGTCAGCGCTGTGTCCATCAATGTGGCAGTCCCAAGGCTTGTGTCCAGTGGTGTCATCTACTCTCTCGCAAGCCAGAACGCTGGGCGGGACTTGAGTGATTGACAGCCCGTCGACTCACTTCCGGTTTCTTCGCGCGCCCCGCGCAGCTTTCCCTCGCCTCGGAGGGAGCGCCTGCTCGCCAGGGGGGATGGGTGGGGGGCGCGCCGGGTGCCTGGGCGAGCAGGCGCCCCCTCCGAGGCGAGGGAAAGCCGCGCGGGGCGCGCGAAGAAACCGGAAGTGAGTCGACGGGCTGTCAATCACTCAAGTCCCGCCCAGCGTTCCGGCTTGCGAGAGAGTAGATGACACCACTGCTTGTGTCCCCTAGTGTCCCCAAGGCTTGTATCTCCCTAATCTGCTACCCCCTACCCCCATCCAGAAGTAATTGAGGTGTTGTCACTACAATTATTCCATGGGCAGGGGATGTTAGGGGCCGTCTCTTCCTTTCTTTCCCCTTTTGAAAAAGGAGGAAAGGAGGAGGCAGTTCACAATGGTGCCCATCCCCTCTGTCTAAATAAAAAGAAGCCGTATTTTATGGCGATGCAAGAGTTGAGAGAGTCTCTTCCAAGTAGCAGGCCGAGGCCAGTGAACCTGCAAAAGTTCTGCCCTGGATGAACTAAATTTGCAACCTAGAACATAGCACTTTTTAAAATATATTCTGTGGTTTGAAGCACACACACTCCAATTTTCTAGATTAGATGGAGGTGACATGTTCCCCAAAAGTGTATCACAACCTTGAGTTCGATAGCAGACAACACAGGAATGTGGGATATGATGTGATTTGCTATCCTAATAGTATAGAACTAGTGTAGCGCGGTGTCTCAGATTGGACTATAAATCATTACTTCTCTGGTTCAGATCTTGCCCCTGCCATGAACTCACTCACTTAGGCAAGCTGCTCCTCTCAGCCTCAACTTTCCAGATACAATATGGGGATGATGATACTTGCCTTACAGGGTTGTTGAAAGGAAATACAAGGCTTTGCCTGTTTGGAAGGAACAATTTATGTTTAGTTAGTACTTTTCAAGTTCATTTGTGTTGTGAAATGCGTACTAGTGAATATAGCTGCATGTGCAATACAGTGAATGTGTGCAATAAAGAATTTGATGTATACTTTTTGCAATATTCAGCCAGCAGGTGGGTGGGGATTATCCATGTTTTCACAGAGAGGCATAGGTCGTGGGTGTGTCCTTGGTGCAAGAAGCTCCAGGAACTCAGGGAACGGGTCTGCTCCCTAGAGGCCTTGGTTGCGGACCTGGAGAAGCAAAGTCAGGCAGAGAGGGATCATGATGAGACTTCTGGGGACTTGCAGGTTTCGTTCCACCCTCAGAGAGGCAGCTCATCAGCTGCCAGGGAAACACGTTTCAGGGCTTTTTTTAAGTTCTAATGTTCTTAAAGAGTCCGGGGCCCTGGCTTCCTCGCCCTGCTGCTAAACTTGCCTGTCTCACCAGGCACAATGCTATACTTGCCTGTCTTACCAGGCACTTCCTCGCAGACAGCACTCGCTGCTCGTGAAGCACTCGCTATAAGGTGCTGCTATATATTCTTACCTAGCCCCTCCCCTTCCTTTCAGCCTGCTTGAAAAGGGCTAGTCTACCCCTGGTCTACAAGACCAGGAGGACAATAGAGGCTGATTGCAGTCCCAGGAATTCAGATAACGGGATTACCTTCTGAAAGGGCTAGCTGACTCACTCCCTAGCTGGCTAAGCTTCCCACCTTTATATTCTCCTTTAAACACTGAGGTCAGGCCCGAAAGGAGGCACAAGCGTGCCCATGGCTGGCACCGAAACCACGCCCCCAGGACGTTGCCCCACCCCTGCACATCTCCCTGCACCTGGAAACCCTCCATTTTGGAGCGTAACAGAGACCAGGGAGGGAGGGTGGGCCGAAGAGTGTGCTGTTTCGCGCGCAATGGTGCCCCGTCGCTGCCCGGCGCCCACGGCTCGCGCCATCCCAGGCTACAGGTAAGATACGCGTCTGACTGAGGTTAAATCTTGTTTCTGGTTTAAAGTCTTGTTTAAATCCACCATAGTTTACAATCTAGTTTAAATCTTGTTTCTAGTTTAAAATCCTAAAGGCTAAGCACTACAGTGTTCAAAACACTAAACAATGCTTTCCCTCCTTTGTTGAGCCTTCTCTGTTTTTACTTGGGTCCCTACTCTTGAGTAGACTCTGGTCCTACTCAGTGTAAACTTATGTAGACTTGAGCTGTAATTCTCTTCAGAATCAACTCCCTGTCAGTTTTTGCCTTTTACGATGTGCCTATTTAGCTAAATGTAATTCCCCCACCTGGCTTCTGTGCCCTGACTACTGGACCTTCTCAATCTCCTCCTCAGGTTAGATTAGGCCAGTGATGGTGAATCTTTCGGGCTTGGTTTGTCAAAACTTAACTTGACTCTTTTGGTGTGTCTGAAACAAAAGAGAAACTATCCCTTATATTCATTTATTTAAACAAAAATAACAGTCCAATCATTTGTGGTACTATATCTATATATATAAAAACGAACGTGTGTGTGTGTGTGTGTGTGTGTGTGTGTGTGTGTTCTGAATAGGCTCCGCCATGCCTGGAGCAATTGGCACGAAACGTGGCACGCATATACCTTGTGGCCTGGCGACAAACACTGCGGGAGTCGGGGGGCCCTAGAGCCCCCGGGGGTGGGGGTACGTGGGGGTCCCCATGTGAAAACGGTCAAAAACGGCCGAAATTGGAGTCAAATCCACAGTTTCCGGGGACGCCGAGATGAGCGGTGACGCTCCCGATGCCGTGGGAGTCCGGATTCAGCCCCCCCCGACGTGGGGGGCACGAAGGGGTGCGAAACACAACGTCCACCATGCCCTGCTGGAACGCCTGGACCGATTGGCACCAAACTCGGCATATGGAAGCCTAGCAGCCTGGCCACAAACTGCGGGGGCGGAGCTCCCTAGCGCCCCCGGGGGTGGGGGTATGTGGGGGTCCCCACGTGAAAATGGTCAAAAATGGCCAAAATCGGCATCAAGTCCATAGTTTCCGGGGTCGCCGGGATGAGTGGCGATTCTTCCGATGCTGTGCGAGTTCAGGTTCACCCCCCTTCGGCATGGGGGGTGGGAAGGGGTGCGAACCACAACATCCGCCATGCCCTGCTGGAACGCCTGGACCGATCAACACGAAACTTGGCATGCATACACCTTGTGGGCTGACGACAAACACTGCGGGGGTCAGGCCCGCCTAGCGCCCCGGGGGTGGGGGTGCCCCAGGGCCCCCGCGTGAAAATGATCGAAAATGGACGAAATCGTCCTCGGTTCTGTAGTTTCTGGGCTCACCGAGGCAAACAGCTACGCTGTGGGAGTTCGCGTCTGCCCCCCCAATGTGGGGGGCGGGAAGGGGTGCAATACGAGATATCCACCATGCCCCACTGTGACGCCTGGAGCAATTGGCGCCAGACTCGGCATGCGTATGCCTTGCGGCCTGGCGACAAACACTGTGGGGGTCAGGCCCCCCCAGTGCCCCCAGGGGTGTGGGTGCGCAGAGGCCCCCAGGTGAAAATGGTCAAAAACGCCCGAAATTGGGAGATGGGTCAGGGATGGGTCAGGGATGGGAGATATAAACACCCGGGCGAAGCCGGGTACATAAAAGCTAGTATTATATAAAGAAACACCAAATAATTACAAAAATGAAAAATATGTAGAACTCAGTTTTTGTCAGTGTTAGTGAACGCTGGTTTGTCACCCCAAACTTTATGGTGTGTCACCTTTGACACATGTGTCATAGGTTCGCCATCACTGGATTAGGCTCTACTTTTAAGATCACAGCTTAATCTTACTCTTACTTAACCTTCTTAGTTTTAACCTTACTGTAGATTTAGTGTAGCTACCTTCACCTGTAACTAACTTTAGGTGAAAATTTAAACCTAATCCCACAGTAGATTTACAATTGGGAAAGAACACTTACTTTCTCCTCCTGCATGGATACTTCTCCCTCCTTCTCACCCAGATGCTAAACTCGTGTGTCTCACCAGGCACTTTGTTGCAGACGCTGCACTTCATCGTGGACGAAGTTCATCAACAAAGAGCCAAGAGGAACCGAAAAGGTATAACCTCTCTCCCCTCTGGAATGCCAGTACAGATATGATGCATAGTTGTGATATCCAGTGAAAGGAAGTTTCATAGATTAGGTGCCACAACCAAGAAGGTCTTTTCACAAGTTGCTGTCAACCATATTTCCCATGGAGATGGCCCCTACAACAAGAGTAGAACCTAGAGCAATTATGGCGAACATGTCAAAGGTGACACACATTTTGGATGACGCACCAGAGTTTGCCAACACCCAACAACTGAAGGGTTTTTACTCGATTTCATCTTCGTAATGATTTGACATTTATATAATGCATAGTCTCACACATACAGTCAGTCAGTAATCCTTTTTTGGCATAAGCAACAAATACAAATCCCTAATACATATAAAATAACAATTGAACTGCATTTTAAAAAAAAATGTAAATAATTGTTTCTCTTGGGTTGGGGAATGACATGCCAGAAGAGTCAAGTTAGGCATTTTTGACACGGTGAGCCCAAGAGGACTGTCATCGCTGACCTAGAGTCATGTTCCCAAATTGTGTGTTGCTTCCTGATTTTTGGTTCGTTGCAAAACTGACAAGCTGACACGGAAAATGTATTGAGTCCTATAGAAAGTGAAAAGGAACAGGTGACCATGCCTTGGTCCACTTTGAAGGGAAGATGGAGGGGAACGCAATGTCACCAGAATAGTTTCAATCTGATTAACGCAGGCTCCAACAAACGCTGGAGAAGGAAGTCTTCCTCCCCTTCCCCTCCCAACCTGACAAGGAAAATGTATTGGACCCTATAGAAAACAAAGTTGAGCCACATGTGTTTATTCGTAAGTAGGCAACTGTGTCTTGATTCTTATTGAAGGCCAGGCAAAGGGGCCTAATTAGGTGAATGTGGAGTTCAACAAATGCTCCAGAATGCAGCCCGCACCACCATGGTGAAAAGGATAAAAACAGGTTTAAACAGCTGATAAAGTGAAACTTTTTTATATATAGTGTCGTTTTAAGAAGTGGGTCATTTTAAAAATATTGGTGAAGTACTGCCCTAGAGGATCTCTCAGGACGAGCAGATTCATGTGGAGAGATGGTTGCAGTATTTACATCCTAAATAGTTACGGGAGGGATTCTCAAAGTATGCATTGCTCTACATCTTAGGGCATGGTGGCACACTCAAGGGCTGCTGCGCGGTGTCCCTGGTTGCCAAATCCTACCTGTCCCTCAGGTGCCAACATTTTGGATCTTACAAAATCTAGTGAGATTTGGGCACTGCCTTCTTGGATCTCTTGAGCTTTTGCAAGATCCAAGATGGTGGTGTCCAACTGAACCGGGAAGAAGAGGCTGCAAGGATGTCATGACTTGGGTAAATTTCGATACCACTGTGTCAAGAGCTTTATAGGTCATCTGCGGCACTTTGAATTGTGCCTGGAAATGTATTATCTACGTGGACTGCTCAACAGAGTCTTTTGGCGTCATTTTGTATCAATTATAAGAACATAAGAAGAGCCATGCTGGATCAGGCGAAAGGTCAGTGTCCTGTTTCTCACAGTGACCCACCAGATGTCTCAGGGAACATACAAGACAACAAGATGCCTGCATTGTGGGGTTGCACCTTGCACTTGGCATTTTGAGGTAGCCTACTTGTAAAATAAGGAGGTTGTACTACCCACCATGACATGACAAGACAAGACATGACAATATTCTTAATTTGCAATTTTCATGCATTTTAATGAATGAGCAAAAGTAAGCTCAGCCTTAGCTCATTATGACCCAACAGTCTATTATGGAATCTTTCACATGGTAGGGCAAGTCATATACTTTTATTGGTATTGGAGTCTAAACCAGTGTTTCCCAGACTCTGGGTCAGGACCCATCTCTGGGTCGCAACCTGATTGTTGGTGGGTCATGAAACTGACAAGCTGATAGTAGACAAGGAAAATGTATTGAGCTCTACGTAAAGTGAAACTGTGACATACATGTGTATTAACTTGTGAGTAGTCAAACGTACCTCGTTTCTTATCAAAGGTCAGGCGAAATGGAACACAAGGCCACCAGAAAGGCCCTGATCTTGAGTGAAGGCACCCCTTGAGTGTGCCACCACGCCCTAAGATGTAGAGCAATGCTCTACAGGGCCTGAATGTGAAGTTCAAAATACGTTCCAGAAGGTACCTCCCAATACCACAGAATGCAGCACATGCCCTGTTGGCACAGCTTCATTAGCACTGTGGGCACTCAGGGGCTTTTCCCCTTACCTGGGGGGTCATGCTGGCCTTGGGGAAGATCTGGAAAACCCACAGCCTCCTCTGCAGGCCTCCTTGATGCTCAAAATTGCTCTGTTTTGGGATCAAATTGAAAACTTCCAATCAGATTATGAATTGGGGCAATTTCAAGCAGGGGAGAGGCCCACAGAGGGTTGTGGGTCTCCAAGACCAAAGCCAGCATGACCCCCAGGTAAGAGCAAGATACAATACCAGAATGACAGTGAAGCTCTTTCCAAAGGGTTATTTATAGTAAAAGTCACATTTACAGATTTCTTTTTAAAAGCATTGTATTTTAATCTGTTTTAAAGTCCCTTGGACACCCCCCTTTTATGCAAGGAACAGTGCAATATAAAAAAATGCTTATTTTACACTATCTGGCTTTATATCTGGTGTTCCATTGAGCAAATTTTAACTGAGCAAAGAAGGTGTTCTAACTATGAAAATGATGTCCTGTCATAGCTGGTTATTGCTAGCTGTCATTTTTGGTGCTACCACTAATATATGCTACAATAAAATTTGAATTTGAAATATATTATTATAGTGTCATTGGCTATGTTTAATTAGAAAATTGCCGTTTTCCAATACGGCTTCCTTGTTGAACCATAAAGATGGCATCAAATTCTAAAATGAAGCATCTGTAACTTCCAAGTGCAATATGACATCTTTGAAATGATATGGGTGGGGTTTTGGATTTATGGCAATATTTTGACATTTAATGGTGCTAGGCTTTAAAAAAGGTGTTTAGCAGCTCTGTGATGAAATAGCTTTGTTTCATGTGCCTATTTCTCTTTCGTAGACTTTACCTACTTCGTTTAGCCCTGAATGTATTGCAATGATTTTCCCTCCTTACCTATGGCTACAGAGCATTTCAGAAGGTCTGATCTGCCAAAAGACCCAGGTATCAATCACTCTCCAGGATTTCCCCAGCTGGGGAGAGGGGGAAGGTACAAATCAGGTAGCAAGGTTGCCAAGCAACTGCCAACCAATCAGATGTTTTCAGCTGTTAATGACCGCACTCCTCCACCAATTTATGTGGTCACTATGCCAACACTGCTTATTCACACGCACATGTGTGTTTTACATTTGTCATGCATACACAAATAACTGAAGTTGGGGAAATTAGCTAGCGAGAGGTTAAATTCAGCAGTGTGACAATTTTGGGATCGTTGACGAGCGGTGCAAACAACCTCAAAGTGCCTCAGATTTAGGCTTAGAGTAACCATGAGTCAGAGCTCTTTCAAAGAAAATAGAGTTTATTAAATACTAGCTTTTTGTTACCTGGCATTGCCCGGGTACCCCGCAGCGTTGGTCGCCAGGCTGCAAGGCACGCGCGTGCCGGGTTTGGTGCGCGTAGCTCCAGGTGTTCCAGCAGGGCATGGCGGGTGTTTTGTCTTGCACCCCTTCTGGCCCCCCATGCCGAGGGGGGCTGAACCCAGACTCCAACGGCATCAGGAGCGTCGCCGTTCATCCCGGCGACCCCGGAAACTTTGGATTCGAGGCCGATTTCAGCCATTTTCGACCGTCTTAATGCATGGACCCCCTGTACCCCCCAGGGCGCTAGGGGGGCCTGACCCCCACAGCGTTGGTCACCAGCCCGCAAGGCACGGGCGTGCCGGGTTTGGTGCGCGTCACTTCAGGCGTTCTAGCAGGGCATGGGGGGCGTTTTGTCTCGCACCCCTTCTGGCCCCCACACTGAGGGGGGGCTGAACCGAGACACCAACGGCGTTGGGAGCGTCGCCGTTCATCCCAGCAACCCCGGAAACTACAGATTCAATGCCGATTTTGGCCATTTTCGACCGTTTTCATGCGGGGACCCCCCTGTACCCCCCCAGGGGCACTAGAGGGGTCTGACCCCCGCAGTGCTGGTCGCCAGGCCACACGGCACGCACATGCTGGGTTTGGTGCGTGTCGCTCCAGGCGTTCCAGCAGGGCATGGCGGGCGTTTTGTCTCACACCCCTTCTGGCCCCCCACGATGAGGGGGGGCGAACCCGGTCATCCCAGTGACCCCAGAAACTACAGATTCGACACCGATTTTGGCCATTTTCAACCGTCTTCACGTGGGGACCCCCTTGTACCCCCACCCCTGGGGGCACTAGGGGGGTCTGACCCCCGCAATGTTTGTTGCCAGGCCACAAGGTGTATGCATGCCAAGTTTCGTGTCGATCAGTCCAGGCGTTGTGGAGCCTATGCGCAACGTACACATACACACACACATCCTTTTATATATATATAGACTAGCTTTTATGTACCCGGCTTCGCCCGAGTGTTTATATGTCCCATCCCTGACCCCCCCCCAGTGGTTTTCGGCCACCCCCGGGCATATTTTTTTTGTAAAAAATTACCCGGCAGTGACCAGGTGTTTATTTGTCCCATCCGTGACCCCACCCCCCAGTGTTTCTTCCTAGTGTTTATTGCCAGTACTTGTTAGGTAACCCTGGAAAGTACGGATTAGACGTGCAGCCCCACCCCTGGGCTTTTTTTTTATGTACCCGGCGTTGCCCAGGTATTTATTTGTCCCATCCTTGGCCCGCCGCCCGGCTGTGCAAACCCACCCCTGGAAGGGTTTATTGTTGTTTTAAATTTACCCGGCGTTGCCCAGGTGGTTACGTGTGCCATCCCTGATCCCCCAGTGTTATTTGTAGATGTTATTGGTTATTCAACATTGTCACGTGGCAGTCCTGTCCCCCCATCTCACCAGACTCACCAGCCATACAGATGGCCCTGTATAGGTTTCCCTGCGGGAAACCTATTTGCAGCTGTTTGTGTTCAACTGTAAGGAGTTCAGTTACTGCCTGAAGATTCCACATGTCATTTGCATGTACTTTGCATCTCATCATGACATCATCAGCGCATCAGAATGCAGTGGCTCAGCCCATAGCCACCCATAGAGAACCACAAATTCGCTTTTACCCTTGCCCGTGGGGGCGCGAGCCGTTCCAAACCCCCGCAGCGACAGTCTCGAGGGGCCAAGGCACCCGCATGCCAAGTTTGGCGCGAGTCGGTCCAGGCGTTGCGGAGCCTATGCGGAACATACATACATACGCTCTTCTTAATATAGTACTAGCTTTTATGTACCCAGCTTCGCCCGGATGTTTATATGTCCCCTCACTTACCCCCCCCCCACTCACCAGGCATACAGATGGCCCGTTTATATGTCCCATCCCTGACCCCCCCTCACATGTGTGCCCGGGTGTTTATATGTCCCGGCCCTGACCCCCCCACTCTCATGTGTGCCCGGGTGTTTATATGTCCCATCCCTGACCCCCCACTCACATGTGTGCCCGGGTGTTTATATGTCCCATCCCTGACCCCCCCCCCACTCACATGTGTGCCCGGGTGTTTATATGTCCCATCCCTGCTGTTGTACTGTTTCTGTTGCTCTAGATGTAGCAGCTCTGTCTCTCTTATCGGGTAGTCTTTTGTCACGCTGCTGTACTGTTTCTGTTGCTCTAGATGTAGCAGCTCTGTGACGTAGCATTGCAAGTCGTGTTTTTTTTCCCTCAGGTGTTTCCTGTGTACGCTGTTGTTTCATCTTTGTAGCCTTTGGTTGCACCTACCCAATTGCCTTACGTTACACAGTGAAAGTAAACTTTCAGAGAGAGAGCAACAGCCACAGCACCTTGTGCCAACTGTCCACTGCCAAGCAGGGACCGCCCACATGTCCACAGAACACATTTCCCTGGCCCTGTATCGGTTTGCCTGCGGGAAACCTATTTGCTGCTATTTGTCTTCAACTGTAAAGAGTTCAGTTGCTGCCTGAAGATTCCGCATGTCATTTGCATGTCATTTGCATCTCATGACATCAGAGCCTCGGAATGCTGCGGCTCAGCCCATAGCCACCCATAGAGAACCACAAATTCGCTTGTACCCGCACCCATGGGGGCACGATCCGTTCCAAAACCGCGCAGCGATGGTCTCGGGGGGCCAAGGCACCCGCGTGCCGAGTTTGGCGCGAATCGGTCCAGGCGTTGCGGAGCCTATGTGGAACATACATACATACATACATACATACATACATACATACATACGCTCTTCTTTAGATAGATAGATAGATAGATAGATAGATAGATAGATAGATAGATAGATATAAAGAAGAGTGTGTGTGTGTGTATGTTTTGCATAGGCTCCGCAACGCCTGGAGCGATCGGCATGAAACTTGGCACGCATACAGCTTGCGGCCTGGCGACAAACACTGAGTGGGCGGGGCCCCCTAGCGCCCCCGGGGTGGGGGTACGCGGGCGTCCCCGCGTGAAAACGGTCAAAAACGGCCAAAATTGGCATCAAATCCACAGTTTCCGGGGTTGCCGAGATGAGTGGCGACGCCCCCGATGCTGCTGGAATCTGGGTTCAGTCCCCCTCAACGGGGGGGTGAGAAGGGGTGCGAAACAAAACGTCCGCCATGCCCTGCTGGAACGCCTGGACCGATTGGCCAAAATCGGCGTCAAATCCACAGTTTCCGGGGTCGCCGGGGTGAGCGGCAACGCTCCCGATGCCGTAAGAGTTCGGGTTTGCCCCCCTCGGTTTGGGGGGCAAGAAGGGGTGCAAAACAAAACGTCCGCCATGCCCTGCTGGAACGTCTGGAGCGACGCGCACCAAACTCGGCACGCGCATGCCTTGCGGCCTGGCGACAAACACTGCGGGGGTCAGGCCCCCCTGGCGCCCCGGGGTGGGGGTACAGGGGTCCCCCCGCATGAAAACAGTCGAAAATGGCCAAAATCAGCGTTGAATCTGTAGTTTCTGGGGTCCCTGGGGCAAGCGGCGATGCTCCCGATGCCGTTGGAGTCCAGGTTCAGCCCCCCCTCGACGTGGGGGGCGAGAAGGGGTGCAAAACACAGCATCCGCCATGCCCTGCTGGAACACCTGAACACCAAACTCAGCATGCGTGTGCCTTGCGGCCTGGCCACAAACACTGCGGGGGTCAGGCCCCCCTAGTGCCCCTGCGTGAGAACGGTTGAAAACGGACGAAATCGGCATTAGATCCGTAGTTTACTATGTCGCCGAGGCGAGCGGTGATGCTCCCAACGCCGTGGGAGTTCGGGTTCGGTCCCCCCTCAACGTGGGGGTTGGGAAGGGGTGCAAAACAAGACGTCCGCCATGCCCCACTGCGATGCCTGGAGCAATTGGTGCCAGATCTGGCACGCACATGACTTGCAGCCTGGCGACAAACACTGTGGGGGGCAGCCCCCCCCAGCGCTCCCGGGGGTGAGGGTGTGCAGGGGGCTCCACAAGAAGACAGCCAAAAACGGCCGAAATCAGTGTCAAGTCTGTAGTTTCCAGGGTCACCAAGATGAGCGGCAACGCTCCCGACACGGTTGGAGTCCGGGTTCGGCCCCCCCCTCGGCATAGGGGGCGAGAAGGGGTGCGAAACAAGATGTCCGCCATGCCCCACTGCAATGCCTGGAGCGATTGGAGCCAGACT
>JAJKFI010000034.1:418929-439960 GCA_029204185.1 Lerista edwardsae
GTAGTCAATCCCCAGATCCCATTACTGTACATAACATTTAAAACTCTCTTTTTGACATGAGTAATTATATCTTAGAAAAAAAAATGTGACTCAGCTCTGAGCCATGCAAGTGAATCTGGCTTTCAAACACAATTTCCAACAATCAAAAAGTAAAATGGTAGTAAAAGATGTAAAAATGGTGAGATGGTGAGAATGTAAAAATGGTGAGAATTACCTGCGAGGCGGGTAGAAGTTCGACATGACCGGTTTATTCGGGCCAACGATTTGACATTCATGGGGGCTTGTGACTTCACGGGGACCCCCGATAGTCCATACAAATGGTGGCACCCGCCGGGGTGTGGGGTTCAGTCCAAGGGATGCTTTCCTTCCCGAAGACCTCTTCTGTGGCAGATTCGAAAGGCCACAATCACCATCTACTGTTACTTACCTGGACTTAGATGTGCTGAAAATTGTTTCCTCTACAACCATCTCTACTCTTCCTGAACCTACTTCTTTGGTGATCTGTGAAAAGGATGTGCGTGACCTTCTTCAAAGACAAAAGGTCAAAAAAGCTCCTGGTGCAGATGGGGTTACTCCTTTCTGTTTGAAAGTATGTGCCGCACAACTGGCCCCCATCCTAACACGGATTTTCAACAGTTCATTAGAGTTGTGTATTGTTCCCTCATATTTTAAAGCTTCCATAATTACTCCAGTGCCTAAGAAATCTTCCATCAGTGGGCTGAATAATTATAGACCTGTTGCCTTAACATCTGTGGTAATGAAAGTCTTCGAGAGGCTGGTGCTGGCCTATCTGAAGGACATCACTGACCCATTGTTAGACCCCTTCCAATTTGCTTATCGGTCTAACAGGTCAGTGGATGATACTGTTAACATGGCATTGCACTATATCCTGCATCATCTGGATTCCTCAAGGTCTTATGTACGGGTCTCTATTTGTTGATTTCAGCTCAGCATTTAACACGATTGTTCTATCTAAACTGTACTCTAAATAGATCCACCTTAATGTACCTGCTCCTGTCAGTGGCTTTCTGACAGATAGGAAGCAGCAGGTGAGGTTGGGGAAAGTTACATCTAGTACCTATACAGTTAGTACGGGTGCTCCTCAAGGGTGTGTGCTCTCTCCGTTGCTCTTTTCCCTTTATACAAATGACTGCACCTCAACGGACCCTTCTGTTAAGATCCTGAAATTTGCAGACACAACAACGATCATTGGTCTCATTAAAGATGGTGACGAGTCTGCATGCAGACGGGAAGCTGAGCAACTTGTTTTGTGGTGCAGCAGAAACAACTTAGTGCTTAACTCCCAAAAAACTGTGGAAATGATAGTTGACTTTAGAAAGCACCCCCACTCCCCACTCCCACTTTCCATCCTAAGTAGTACGGTTTCAGTGGTCGAGTCGTTTAAGTTCTTGGGTTCTGTAATCTCCCGGGATCTGAAATGGTCAGCTAATATCAACAGTATTATTAAAAAGGCCCATCAGAGATTGTATTTCCTGCAGCAACTTAGGAAATTTAATCTGCCTCAAGAGCTGCTTGTCCAATTTTACAGAGGTATTATTGAATCTGTCCTCTGTAATTCTATAACTGTTTGGTTCGGTTCAGCAACCAAATTGGATAAGCAACGGCTCCAGAGGACAGTTAGAACAGCTGAAAAAATAATTAGAACTGGCCTGCCCTCAATAGAGGAGTTATACACTGCTCGGGTTAGAAAGTGAACAGTGAGTATTGCTGCTGATCCTCTACACCCTGGTCATAATTTGTTTGTTCCTCTTCCTTCTGGTCGCAGGTATAGGATTCTGTATACTAAAACATCTAGACACAAAAATAGTTTCTATCCTAGCACCATTAAATTGTTGAATTTATAATCACGCTGAGGTGTTTTTTTGGAGTATATATTGAGGCAGTGTTCTACCTTGAATAATGCCCTTACACTGGTCACGTGGGAGAGTCCGAGCCGACAGCAGCTGGAATCGGACGGTACTTTCATTTATTATTGCCCTTCTTAAGCCTGCTATCTCATGTTTTTTTCTTCATGGAATTTATTATTTTGGCTGAGAGGCATATGGTGTTTACTGGAGTCTTGCTACTACCTTTATCTCACTCAGAGAATTAAGGAGTGCCTCGTTTTTCCTCTCTGGCCGGCTTCACTCGGCTTCACCCAACGCCATCATTATCTCCATGAGTTAGCATTCTGCTTCTTTCCTCCCTTCCTCCAAGCCTTTGTTCAAATGAGGAAATCCAAAAGAGCTCTCTCCCCTACCAGCCCTGACTTGGCACAGACTCTACCTTCGTCCAAACAGCTGCGGTTGGATTCCTACTTTTCGTCCCAATCTACAACATCGACTACAACACCCTCTATACGAAGAGCTCCTTCCTCTAATCAGACTCAGAAGGACCATATCCTTTCGTCTACTCACTCCTCGGAACAACACTGTGCCACGCAGCTGCCTGGTGAGAGGCCACCTCTGGACTGTGATGTTATAGAGTTTATGAAACAATATTCCATCTTAACCGCACATACTGTCTCCCAGATTTTTTCTCAGCTTACTTATCTTACTGATCTGTTAAAGGGACCACGTTCTATTTCTCCATAGTTTCCTTCATACCTTCCTAAAACTCCAGACAAACCCAATTCTGATTCCTACAAAGTATCTCTTCATTGCTCCCCTTCTGATGGCTGTTTTTCCCAAGCCCCTCTCAAACCCACAACGCGTTTGGTCTATGTTCCACATGCAGCTGCTGTCACAGTTTGCCCCCCCCCAGCGGTTCTACAGGCTTCCCGTGCTGGACTAGAACCGCCCTGGCGAAGAGACATCTCGCCTTCCTTTTAAAACTGAACGTCCAGAACATTGACCTCTCCAGGATCGAGACTCTGTCGTCATCTCATCACTCCATCAGATTACTGTTGACATTTCACTCCAATTATGTACCTGGGCTGCTGTTTTCGTCTGTGAACCTTACAAGGATGGGGTGTTACTCCTCATCGCTTCTTCAAGAACATCATTTCCGCCAAGCTCACCGACAAAAGCCTCCCTGCAACCCCTCCCCACTTGTGCCCCTTCCCTTGCCAAGAGGACAAGTCTGGCCCGAACCAGGGCAAACGCCCAGAGGCCACATGCAGGTAATAGTGGCCCATTGAAGCATCTCTGTCCCATACTGCCACCAGTAAGTCAGTGGGAGTGTTCATGGACTTAGGGAGGATCATGGGTCAAGAGCAGTCTGAGTCAGGGGCAGGAGAATCTCGGTGGCAGCAGTACATGCCAAGATTCTATCCCCCTTTTCTCAGCCGGGCCTGCCCCCTCTCTCAGTTTGGACATATGTTGCCTAAATGACTGACTTTGGTTCAAGGAGACCCAGTGGAGGCCAGGTGACATGGGTAGATGAATAAAATGTTTTTTACTTACCTCTCCCAGGCCATCTAGCATTCAATATGCACTCAGTCAATTGTACTGTAGACTAGTGGGATATAGGATTGGGTTAGAAGTCTTATAAAATCTACTACTTACTAATCTACTATTTACTAATCTACTACTGATGTCGAATGAATCTTTAATAAGCCAAAGTAAAAACATTCCCAATGAATTGAAAAAAATGCAGTTGAATTAAATACAGTCAATTATCGTTATCCTTTTTAGGGTTAGGTTCCTGAAAAACCTACTGGAGATCGAATTAGCGGATACAGAATTTTGACCCAATGGGGAAAATGAGTTAGGTTCCAGCTACCCTCTTCACCATATACTCTATGAACTTTATGAACCTGAATCTTGAAGCGTATCGGACTGGGTGATAACGAGGGCTCATCAGCAGCTGATGCTGGCTATCTTTTGACTTGTTGGAGGTTGCTGGCCCAACAGCAAGGCCTCAGATTTCAGCAATGGGGGGGCAGTTTCACCCTTCCTTCTCTTCCACCTATGTCTTGATTTTTTCCCTCGGCTTATCCCAGCTCAAGAGCAGCCAACAAGTAGCCTTTCAGAGACCTCTCATCATTGCTAGGATGGTGAAGGTTCAGCTGGAGTCCCTGAGATAGTGCCCAAGATAGAGAGGCAAGCCTGGAAACAGACACAAATGTGTACAATGATTTTACACAGGCCAATATTAGTGCCTGTTGTGCATAAAATTGACCCAATCCAATCAACTTTCTTAAAAATAAGTATAATTGGCTAAACGCGAACCTGTATAAATTAATGCAACCTCCTCCCCATCTGCCCTATACTGTATAGGCACCTCTTCCTCTCCCCCCTGCCCGATGCCAGCGCTGCCTTTTGTTCACAAGGAGGCCACTGTCTTTCCTTTTCCTCCCTTGGTAACCTCTCTCACCCCACCAGCCTGCTCACAGCTGTGCTAACCCCCCACCCTAAGTGCACTGGCACAGTATTTGCAGATGATGAGGAAAGAATTGAGGATAACAAGAGAGCGGTGGCAATTTTGCCTCTCCTGGATAAGCAAATTTGCATATAGCAAATCTGTGTATAAAAAAAATGACTGCATTTGTATTAAGAAATAGAAACAAATAGGGATAATGCTAGTTAGTCTATAACGTTTCACAGTGTTAATTAGAGCCATTATAATTCTGAGAATTAGGGTATAGTGAGAATGTCAGACTAAGTCTCATGAGACTTGAGTTCAAATATCTGTTTGGCCAAGACGTTCACTGGTGATCTTGGGCCAATAGTTTTCTCTCAACTTAGCCCTTCCTCACAGTCTTGTTTTAAAGATAAAATCAAGGAAAGAACCATGTATGCCACCCTGCGTTCCTTGGAGTAAAGGTGGGATATAAATGTAATTACATGTAATTTAAATATAATAAACGCTATTATCGGATCTCTCAGACTTCTACTGGTTACTAAATAAAAAATACTAAAAATGGTAGTATGAATAAAAAGGTAAAGGTTTCCCTGCGACCGAATTGTCTAGTTGTGACTGACTCGAGGGGGCGGTGCTCATCTCCGTTTCTAAGCTGAAGAGCCAGCGTTGGTCTGAGGACAAGTTTCTGTGGTCGTGTGGCCAGCATGACTATACGCCAAGGTACACGGAACACCGTTACCTTTCCCCTGAAGTGGTACCTATTTATCTACTGGCATTTTTACGTGGTTTCAAACTGCTCGGTTGGCAGGAGCTGGGACAAGCAACAGAAGCTCACTCCGTCGCGTGATCTCGAACTGCCAACCTTCAGTCACTTAGCTCAACAGCTCAGCTGTTTAACCCGCAGCACCACCAAATCCCTACCACGGTAGTATGAATACTGAATGGTTAATATTTCCATACTTAGCTGCAGCATAAACATGAGGTAGCTGCTGGGTCGTATCCAGAAAATGTTAGTGATTACTATGTCCCAATGAAACTAATGAGGCTTACGTAAGTTGCAACTGACTTGTCTCATCGATTTCAGTAATGTTTGGTTATGACTAAATTCTTATTCTTAAATGAGTTTGTTTTTAGTCATGTTGACTCGAGTATCTTGGTTAAGCACTGGAATCGAGGGCCAACAGATTCGAATTCTCAAACAAACACAAAGGGGTGGTGGTGGTTTGTAGGCAAAAAACTAGTTTTCCTGTGCAACAACGTTACCCAAGTAACTCTGTGAAGATTTGAATTGCTGTTCTGTTTTAGAACTTATTCAGAACTTACCTGTTCCGAAACTGTCTTGGAGATAGTGATTTTCCTCCTGTTTGTCAGATGGTACATCTTGCTTATCCAGTACCATCCCTAACACACACACAGAGAGAGAGAAAGAGAGAGCGAGAGAGAGCGAGAGAGAGAGAGTCTTTTATGTGTGTAATTCTGCTAATAGGTTTGTTGTATCATTTTCTCATCTAGAAAATGAAGCTGAGTGAAAGTTGTTCTGTTATTGAAATTAACAATTGTTCCTCTGATGCAGAAGGAGGTAGAAAAGGGCTTTACTTTTCTTCCAACAGCCAAAAAGTGATCATCCTTCTAGAATGTGTTGAGATTGCCCAAGAACTTGTGTAAAAAACTCATCCATCATTGTGAGCACCTGGTCAGAGAATGACAGTGCAGTAAATATCTTCAGCAGCAGCCTTTTAATGTACAAGCTGTTTTCAGTAGGGATTTTCAGCAGTCACATAAAACATGTTGTCATGAGTGACTGCCTGTGTTCCAAAGTCATTACAATTGGGATGATAGAACATCTTTCAGTGAATAATCACAAAACTCTAAATGTCATGTCAAGTTTGTTGAAGCCATTTTCAAGCCTTGTCCAAGGTTATATGAATATTGAATATGCTTTAAGGGGGGGGGAACCTTTGAGATCTATCAGAAGAATCACTCCAAAGGCAGGTAGATGGAACAGCATCTTGATTTCATAAAAAAGTGCATTATGTATTGTTTAAGATCATATGTTCTGTGCTGAATCTACAGTTCTGCCTGCCTCTTAATTTATCACATCCTAGGGACAAAATAGAATATGGATATATTAGCTCATGCTTTGTGATATTCCCAAGAATCCTGGCCTTTGATTTCATTCAGCAAAGCAATTCTTACAGCAAGGCCCCAGGAGGATTGGGCTGTCGCAAGCAGCCAGTTATAACAGCAGAACAGACAGACGAACAGCATCCTAAAGTAGTGAAAGAACTTGCTGATGTACTGTCAGAACCTTTGTCAACTGCTGCCACTCAGGTGAGTGGGACAGGAGAAATGAACACAGAGGATCAGCATGGAGAGGGCAACAGTTGTACACTCAAACAAAAGGCTTGCCTTGAGGCAAGCAAGCAACTGTGCAATGCTTATCCCCATCCTCAGAGCCATAACAGGCTCAAAACATGGGGGGTAGTGCAACGTCACAGTGCCCTAGCACTGCCCACTGGGCCCTGCCACAAACTGCTCCTGCCTCCTTTCACGGCACCCTTTATACATGTCTGGCCCCACCCCCACCAAGACTTATGTGGTTCCCAACTCCCTCATAGATTTGGAAACCACTGTCTTAGGCCTTATCAGATATCTACTTGGTTTCTGCTTACAAAGATGATCTATACAAATGATTAAAAACATCATTCGGTATTTCACCCTAATCCACCCCTGAAGGGGCAAATCTAGATTCAGGGTTGATAGAACCCTTCCTATTACTGAGGCCTGGCTGGCTTTTCCCCCTGTGCTACTGCCTGAGAGAGGTCTGTGGCCTTCATGGCAACTGAGGCCAAGCCAGTCTTTTTAATCTAATCCTTTTTAAGTTGGTATGGCAAGGGCTATAACACTGAAATAACACTAAAATGACTGCTATTTTTCTGTTTTCCCTCAACAGTAAAACGAACTGTACTTCTGGCTTATTGCTAAACTCTGCTACCCCAAGATTTTGACAACCCTTTCTCCTTATGTTCCACTGCCAGGAGAATTAGGGAAGGGCACTGGCTCAAGAGTTGTGTGGCGCAGTCCAGCTTTCCTTATAGCAGGCATTTTCTCTGACTGTACTTGCTGTTGACAACATCTGAGAGTTCCTCAGTTTAAGTCAGTGTGGCAACTGAGTATTTCAATATTAATGTGGAGTTGGTGCCTCACACTATTGTCCACCTCCCAGGAGACAGAGCCTGCCTGTTCCCTCTCCTATCTCATATATGAGACACTCAGGGTGCCATCATATGATGCCCCTTTGGCTGATGCTGCATGCTTGCGACCGGTATCATGCATCAGTGCTACTGCCATGGGGCCAACGCTAACAAGGGCACCAGGCCAGGCAGCCTCAGTACTGTTCCTGCATTAGCCGAGTTGGCTGGTGCAAGAGTGGTTCGTGCTCTTACCTCAGGGATGTTCTAGAGACCACCTAACATGTGCTGGTTATTGCGCAGACCTGCTGGCCTTGCCATTCCAGTGCAAGCTAGCATTGCGTGTCAGCTAATGGCTAGGGAGGTGCGTGAGCTCATCATGAGGCACATGGTGGACAACTGAGAGGGGTTCTCCATCGTATCCCATGACAGCAAAGGGGACAACTACACCAGCTCAGTGGCGGGCCAAATTCCAGCCTTGTCAGTTTGGCAACTTGCACAGGCTCAGTCCTCTTGCGCAAACTGCTGGGCCCTGCAAAACTCTTGTGATCACATGGAGAGCCTGCAGGAATGGGTTGCACCCAGTGGTGTCATTCAAGTGATTTAGGAACAGGAACTCACTTTTGATTGGCACTTGTCGGGAACCCGGAACCAGCCACAGAGCCCGTTAGGATCCGGAATGCCCGCTCTGGTCCGGTCCCCCTGAATGACATCACTGCCCCCTAGGAATCTGGAGTCGCTCCCTTTAACCCTCTGAGTGCCGGCCAACCAAGAAGAAAAGCTCTTTGCAGAGGAATTGGGAGGGGGGAGGGGGGAAAGTGAAGTGGGTGGAGTCAGCCCTAATTTTAACAAGTGGAACTGAGTTCCCCCGCATTCCCCCTGCATGACATCACTGGTTGCACCTAAGGAGAGCTATGCTTCCCCCCTGCACTATTACATAGCATAGCGAAGCACAGGGAATCCAGCTATAGCTAATAAATGAAAGTAATAACATATTTTGAGCCTAAACTACACGAATTCAGTGGTTTTGATCTAGCTGTTATATTTCAGTGCACTTCAATCTTTTAACTTTATTTTTAATCTGCTCTTAATTCTGATTTTGTGCTACTTTCTGCAGTTATAAATTATTGTATTAAGATGATATTTTTGGCAAACAGCCTAACATGAAGAGTGGGTAAAACAAAGTAGAGTACTGAGGAAAGCTTCAGCTGCTTTTAATTTCCACCTTTTAGTGTATAGCAAAAATGGGAAAGTGGGCACTGTTCAGTGGTAAATCCATCTCCTTGTCTTTCTTCAACTACACTACCCAAATGTACAATCACCAATGGTTAACGTTAGGGAGTGGGACCAAGCACTTTCCAGCTCTACTAGACAAAATGCTGTTTGCAGAGGTGGTGCTTGGGTCCAGAGAAGGAAGGCCTGCAGAACTGAGAAGCAGCACCGTGAAAAATGGCAGTTGCTTGCGGTGGTCCACAAGGTTTCTAGCTGATAATGATTTCAGTGTGAGTGGAAAGTGCTCAGCATTCTCTTTATGAAATACAGCCTAGATTTCCGGAAATGTATGCCAGAATGCAAAGGGCCAATCAGCTAGTCCCATGCACCCAAAACTTTGGGCTTCTGTTTTTGAAGATCTATATGCATGCCCGGCTGTGTCTTGGCAGCGCGACCGTCCATTACCTCCGTTGCTGGCTGGCTGGCTCCATTTTGTTTTGTTTGTTTTGCTCCGCCCACTTTCGCCCACTTTCGCTGGCCAGCAAAATGCACCCCAGACTGCTCTGCGCCTGCTCTGCTTTTCACACCACGGCAATTTAGAGCACGTGGACGCAGCGAGGAGAGCGGCAGAGCGGCGGCGCGTTGGACCTGAGCGGCAGTGGAGCAGAGCGGCAGTGAAGAGGGAAACCAGGGACTGCCGGGCATTGGAGGTGAGGGAAGGCACGCGTCTTTCCCCCACTCCCACCTCCATTGTCCTGCCAGGGCACACGTCTTCCCTCCCCTCCGTTGCCCTGCCGGGGGGAACTGCACACCCCTTGCTGTCCAGCAAGGGATGCGCAGTTCCTCCCAGCAGGACATCGGAGGCGAGGAAAGGCACGTGTCTTCCCCCCCTCCATTGCCCTGCCAGGGGGAACTGCACACCCCTCGCTCAGGCTTCTTGCAGAACATGCAGCCCCATCATTTTGATCGCTGCCCAAGGCCAGATGCGGCGCTTCTTTAATGTCCTGAAGTGTCCATGTGTGATGGCAGGTGTCTCCTAAGACTGGGTGCTGTTGCCAGGGGAAGGGCTGATTGGAATGGAGGTTTTTTTTAAAAAACTGATCACCTACGAGTGCAAGTCTATGAATGTCTACTCAGAAGTGAGTCCCATTATAGTAAATGGCATTTACTCCCGGGTAAGTATTAATAGGATTGCACCCCATCTTAATTAAAACTGCAGTCCAATGCACACACTGCCCCAGAAGGAAAGCACATTGAATTCAATCTGACTTACTTCTGAGCAAACACAAGTTGACAGATGCAGGCTGGCCACTGAACGTAAGGAGCGTGCAGGCTGGGGCAAACGTGACTGGCTGCAGACTAACAGTCTGAGCCGACACCAGACTGTCCTCCTCCCCTTCAACTTGTAGCCCGGTGCAATGATCCTCCGATCCAGACTGGGGCTCAGCATGTCGTGGGGTGTGTGGGGCATGTGCGCGTGCGCAGGACACCAAAGAGAGGCGCCAGGCAAGCATACACTGTGAGGGGAGGCGAGAGGGAAAGCGAGCTGCAGGAGACAAAATGTAGGAACACTTCCTGAGTTTCTGTATTAGTACTATTTACCTTCTCCAGAATGGAAAAGCAGATATTGTGCTGCTAAGTTGCATAGCCCCCCTTTGTATTAGCACACATTAGGAATGGCCCTTGCCTTCTCCACAGCTATGTTTCTGTGAAGTGGGGAGAGGAGGGGGGGTCAAACTAATCGGGCAACAGATGTATTTGTTTTGCTCTCATTCACCCCGTTAATATTTAAAGTGGAGAGGATCTGATTTTTTACATTAAGAGATGTTTGTATGAGGCGAGCGGAATCTCCTTACTTACATGCACACTCCTTGCGATGTAAAAATGAGGTATTCCCTGTTTGACAAGTGCATGAAACAGATATCTACATTAAAAAATGGCCACTGCTATCATTTTTTGGTTTGATCCAGAGTTGCAAACAAATCTTTTAAATAAATAAGTATAAATAAATACTTCTAAAATAAGTATAAATAAGTACTTCTGAAAGAATAAATAACTTCTGAAATACGTGTTTGGAGGCTGCCCCTTTATCTTACTTTCTGACCTTAAAAGTGTTTTTCTTTAATCCAGTACAATGGCTCTCAAACTTTTTATCATTGGGGCCCAAAGGAAGTGATGTCATAAGCAAGAATATTTTAACACCCCATATGACAAAATCAAATCTAACTAAGCAGGTTAGATATTTACAATAAGAGTAAGATTAAAAAATATTTAAAGAACTTTCCTAACTCTCCCAAACCCTTTACAACTTCATATTTACATAGCATTAATTAAGCTCATTAATTAATCAAATAAAAAGCAATGGGTTCCAATATGTAATTTTTTTCTTTTGTTCTGGGGGGGGGGTAACATCGGCGTATCTAAATATATTTTGGGGTAAAAGGTAAAAAAGTTCCCTGACCCCTGCTTTAAGGTGAGACTGGACTCCCAAGACTGAGTGGTTCGTTTTTCCGGCGTGCATTCCCCTTTCTTGCCAAAGCGGAGTTCGCAACCCCCCTGGTCTTCCGCATCCCCCCTCGGGATCCTGCTATAGCTTACCAAGTTTTAACATCGACACAGAGAGAGAGAGAGATACCAGCTGGACTATGAGGTTGTAGAAAGAAAAATACATTTTACTCATGTGAGGGATATCAGCAAAACGGACACAGATGCAATGCCTCCAAAGGAGATCACAGAACTTGTGCAATTTTTACATCTGGTTTTTGGTCAGTTATACAGTTGAACATGTAAATGTGGAATTGACAACAGCAAATAAAAAACATTTGCCAAATGCCATTGGCAATGTGGTATGTGAGACATCTGATTAGTGGGTTTTCTGGTTCCTGCTCCCCTCCCTTCTCTGTGTGACTCCAACTATGGGTCAGTGGCGCGATTACAAAGTCTAGTCAGGTGCAAACATAGGTACATTTAGATACACAAAAGCAGAAAGGAGACACTGCTAGACACAAGTGCTTGACACATTTTCTTGATATCAGGTGGTAAGTACTTATAAGAAGAGGCAAGCTTTCTTCCTCAGCTTGATACCTGGGAGTGACCCTGCTCCTGACTGATAAGATTGCAGCTTTAACTTTGGTGAGAAAACTCCTGTGGCTCAGTTCAAAATGGATTTGGCTTCTTATGTTAGATTTAGGCTAAAATGGTGTTTACAATGTTCCTTTTTTGTCAACTATCAGATTTGCATTACAAATGACCCTGAGGTAAGGGGAGACATCTCAGAATGTTTTTTGGTGCCAACTTTTAATGGCTTGCTTTCTGAGGCTTACTGCTGTGATTTCCTCAGCTTAACTCTTAGGATCCAACATGGAGTCAGACCTGTTTTTATTACATTCTGGTTTTCCTCTACACCTGTACAGGTCTTGTGCATCTGGTTATCTGACCATTATGAGCATAGCAATCACCATTTTACTTATAGGCCACAGTGGGGTACAGAGCCACGATAAGGAGGCTCTTAACAGTTGCTTTAGCCAAGAAGTGTTTTTCCCACCAAGAGTTAAAGCTTTTACTGTTGCCAGGACCTTTATTGTTTTACTCTGGTTACTGTGCTACATTACACGGGTGATGTTCTGTGGTTTTCCAATGGTACAGGCTTGCACTGTAGAAGGATAGGAGCTTAGTAGTTTCAGCATGGCTGGAGAGCCAGGAGGGAAGCTTGGTGGTTCCACGTGGCTGCAGCGGTGTGCTGTGAGCTAGGAGAGTTCATGATGGTTACAAACATCGCTAGGCTGTGGGCCTGCAGTCAGGAAGAAGCTTGATGGCTTCTGAGAGAATCACCGGGGGTTCCCCCCCCCCACATCACCATGATCCAGCGAATGTTGGCAATTTGATCTCTAGTTCCTCTGCCTCTTCGGAAACCAGCTTGTACTTCTGATAGTTCTCAATTTACATACTGCTGAAGCCTAGCTTGTAGAATTTTGAGCATCACCTTGCCAGCATGTGAAATGAGCACAATTGTGCGGTAGTGTGAAAAATCTTTGGCGTTGCCCTTCTTTGGGATTGGAATGTAAACTGATCTTTTCCAGTCTTGTGGCCACTGCCAGGTTTTTCAAATTAGCTGGCATATGGAGTGGCATATGCTGGCACTTTGACAGCATCATCTTTTGAGATTTTGAGTAACTCAGCTGGAATGCTGTCACCTCCACAAGTTTTGTTGTTAGTGATGCTTTCTAAGGCCCACTTGACTTCACACTCCAGAATGTCAGGTTAGAGCTCTGAGAGGTGTCCAAATGCTCTTTACGGCAATGCTCCTGGGCTGGAACAAGTCCCTTTTGCTGGCCTAACTCTTTAGGACTGTGCCCTAAGAAACAAAAATCCCACTTATGTGTCTTTGAGCATACCTAATGTGGCTCTTGGAATTCCAGTCATATAGTTGACTGTCTGGTGAGTAGATTATTCTGATAACCGTTGATACTCATTCATTTGCATTCACAAGACTCAATAATGAAATGCTGTCTAACTTTACTTTTCTCTTTTGCATGTAGGATTATACAGCTGTGCTACTTCTCAAGGATTTAAATCTTAAAGTGCAAAGTCATTGTGATTTACCTGTTTTCTTTCTTCCAGAAAACCAAAGAGCACCAACAGAAAAGTTTCATTTGCACCACAATGTGAATAGAAGGTTGATGAGGAGTCCAGGGAGCAAAGATCTTAATCATGGGAGAGAGGCTAATTCATCAGTAGATAAGAAAAAAGCTGTTGGGACGAAGAATGTCAGTAGGGAAGGAAGCCCCAGAGAGAAGGAAATGGAGCCTACTGGCTTTGTTTCCAAAGGAGAAACAATTCCTGAAGTGGAAGCTCTGCTAGCAAGATTGCGTGCACTTTAAATTTTTATCACTGGAAAAGCAAATACTGGAGACCCCTAAGGCATTCAAGGCAAGTCTGTACTACAGTCCCTACTCTACGCCTGACTTTACTTTAGAGTGCCAGTGGCATGGTGGTTCATATCAAAGACCTTTGAAACAAGGAAATCAGTAATTCCAGGAGAAACATACTACAATACTTGCTTTTTGCTTGCAGGGGGGGGTGTTATGTGGGGAAGCTTTTAAGCACCTGATGACATGTATTCTGCTCCATGTATGTGTTCTGAATTTTTGAAGTGGGACAATTAAGAGTTTCATGGCTGTTGCATATTAGAATATATAGTCTAAACCTTGGAATCCACAGGGGTTCTGTTCCTGGATAACTGGATCCGTGGTGGGACTCTTTGGGACTTCCAGGTGTGATCAAAGGTATTTTGAGATCTTGCATGGAAAAACTGGAAGTGCATCTCAGAGGCCTCAGACAGGCTTTCTGAGATGCGGAGAGGCTGCTCAAAGCTTCCTAGACATCTCAGAAAGCTTCCCAGACACATCAGGAACACACTTCCTGTTGCATCCAAGAGTTCAGGCTGGTCCAACTCACGGGTTTGGAATCCATAGTTAGTCAAATCCACGGATTCCAAATCAGCGGATAAAGAAGACCAACCTGTATGTATGTTTTGTATATTGCGCATACGTACTGTTTATGTATTCAGCATTATCCTTTCGATAAAGTATTCACATTGTCTTATGCCTGAAAAGTTGTTTTCCCTGTATAACTGTAATTGGCCTTACTATCCTGCTACTGCTGCTCTGACAACAATTCAAAATGAAAAGAAGTCATTTCCAAAGCTCACAGATATGTAAACTGATAAAACTGACATGTTTGCTTCACTACATGTTGAACTTGACTATGATTTTAAGCTATTGCCTTGAATTTTTAAAATGCAAAAGCATGCAATGCAATTTTATATATTTTATGAATATTTTACGAATATTTTATGAATATTTTACAGGTATAATACAATTGCTTGTAATATGAATAATGCAGACAGCACTGCATAATCTATGCAAAAAGTATTTACATATATCTTAAAATCTAGCACATAGCTGCTGTTTAAACTTGAAATATAAAACACCATTTTACTATTGTGCATCTATAGCATAAACATAATGACCAAGTGACTTTTTGACTACAGGTTGTAAACTTTTTATTGCACACAGAAAAACAGAATAAACTTTCTAATTCACTTTGAAAAGAGGGGCAGTTGGATTGGTAGAGATATTTTGCATCATTATTTCTGTTTTCTAATTCTTTCATGTTGCACACCAGTAAGGAGATAGCTAATCACAGTTAAAATATTACACTGCTTGCAGTTTTAATTGTGTTGGGGCACTTGATCCTTTACAAGATTATCCAGTCTTATTTTTCAGGTTATTTGAACACAGCCTACTTCTTTTACTTTTTTGATATGTTATATAGGAGCCATTATGAATATTTGCTTTGCCTTACTTATTTTAGAACAAATAAAATCAAATATCAAAACAAATCTTATGTAATGAGCTCATTGTTTATTCTTCAAATTTCAATAATATGTTCTAAGAATGTAACGTCCTATATTACCATGTTCCTTTATTATTATTACTAGCGTTTTGGTACCCGGCGTTGCCCGGGTAGTTATGTATCCCAAGATTCTATTGCACACAAAATTACCAAATTACCAATCAGCTCAGCCAATCATTCCAGGCGTTCCAGCGGGGCATGGCGGATGTTTTGTTTTGCCCCCTTTCTCGCCCCCCACGTTGAGGGGGGCCCGAACCTGGACTCCAACGGCGTGAGGAGTGTCACCCAGATCCCAACATCCCTCTCCCAGATCCCAACATCCCAGATCTGTTTTGTGATGTCACTTCCTGTTGTGATGTCACTTGCGGGGCATCATTTTGCCCTTGGCACCATGGTGCACTTTCATTAGCTATGCCACTGGCTACAGCCAGTGTTGTGCACGAGTCCCGCAATTTGAGTCGCGTCAATTCAGGAGTCCCCACCCATTTGTGAATTGACTCAAGCATGCGTCCTAGTGCATGCCCATGGTAACTCCACCTTAAAATTTGACGAGTCATTTTCATGAGTCACAAGTCTTTTCGTAGCAAGCTGCAAGGCGCACACAAGCATGCCACGGGTGACTACAAACAGTTGAAATGAGAGGTACGGGGTGTGGTCGCAGTTGTCGTTTCACACTTAACATTAACATTCCGGCGGCCGGCAATGTGCTGCTGACAGCGCTGCACTCCTAACCGGCTGCTGCCACAAAACTTGCTCCCCCCTGCCACCGTTTACATCACAACTAAGAAGGGAGAAAAATAGTCGCAGCCGCGGCACATCATTCATTCAGTGAAACCTGTTTTCCCCCAAAGCTGCTCTGACCTGCAGATGTTACAAGAGCGAGTGAGCACACACAGCTACAGGGAACCTTTGGCTCCATGTGAAAGTGGCCGCCATGATGAAAACTCCTCCCCCCATCTGTGGCTAAGCAATGTTCTATGGCCAAGACTTCTCCCCCTCTCCCCTCCCTCACCCAGAGCCAGAACTCAGATCGCTTTCATCCAATCGAGGGTCCAAACCTTCAGAGATGGACAAGACAATTCTGCTCCCTCTATCAGATGATTGGCTATGCCTTCCTCCACCCCACGCCTCATGCTTGCTGCAGCCAGCTACCTGAAACATATTTTCAAACATCTTACGTTTCCACCTTCCCCTGCACTTATTTTTCTGGCTAGAAAGAATGAAGCAAACATTAGTCATAACGATTTTGTGGCACCTCCCAGATCTCCAAAAGAGGGTTTTTTAATGTGGAAGCTGCAACAAATAATGAAGCGTACACACTGATTCGAGTTGCCAGAATTGCTGTCTCATTGAGAGTCAGTGGCCAAATTAGTGAGTCGTTAATGACACATGTGACTCGAGTCAGACGAGAGTCAAGCCGAAACATCAAAACTCGAGTTAATGTCATGAGTCACAAGTCTTTTTTCACAACACTAGCTAGAGCCGCTGAGCTGACAGAACTCAGTGTTTGGTTCTTCAGCCTTAAATGTTCATGAATATTTTAAGTGAAAAATTCTAATTCAGTGGTTCCCAACTTTTTTAGCACTGGGACCCCTTTTTAGATACAATAGCCTCTCGGGTCCCCCTAAGACCTAAGTGATGTCATTAAGCAGGAAGCAGGAGGTGATGTCATTGTGCTAGCATGGCAGAAGAGATGACATTAAGCAGGAAGTGACATTTTAAAAAATAAATCACATTTAGAATCAGACAAAAATAGTTCTCAATTTTTTTTCTTTTTGTATTTTTGTTATTTATTTGCATTTGTATACTGCAGCTGGCCGATCTAAGGCCGATCTAAATGTTCCTGATAACCACAATGGTGCGGTCACTGAGCTCGAACCTGACATCCTGGAGTGTGAAGTCAAGTGGGCTTTAGAAAGCATCACTAACAACAAAGCTAGTGGAGGTGACAGCATTCCAGCTGAGTTACTCAAAATTTTAAAAGATGATGCTGTCAAAGTGCTGCACTCCATATGCCAGCAAATTTGGAAAACCTGGCAGTGGCCACAAGACTGGAAAAGATCAGTTTACATGCCAATCCCAAAGAAGGGCAATGCCAAAGATTGTTCAAACTACCGCACCATTGCACTCATTTCACATGCTAGCAAGGTGATGCTCAAAATCCTACAAGCTAGGCTTCAGCAATATGTGAATCGAGAACTACCAGATGTACAAGCTGGTTTCCGAAGAGGCAGAGGAACTAGAGATCAAATTGCCAACATTCGCTGGATCATGGAGAAAGCAAGAGAGTTCCAGAAAAACATTACTTCTGCTTCATTGACTACGCTAATGCCTTTGATTGTGTGGATCACAACAAACTGTGGCAAGTTCTTGAAAAGATGGGAGTACCAGACCACCTGATCTGTCTTCTGAGAAACCTGTATGTAGGTCAGGAAGCAACAGTTAGAACAGGACATGGAACAACTGATTGGTTTCAAATTGGGAAAGGAGTACGACAAGGCTGTATACTGTCACCCTGCTTATTTAACGTATATGCAGAGTACATCATAAGAAAGGCTGGGCTGGATGATTGCACCACCTCAGGGGACACAGGGGCTTTAAAAACTTACCCCTGTCAGCAGTGGCTATTAGGGGGTGCAAGGAGCCCTGTGGAAGCCTCTGTAGGGATCTTTGTGCCTCCAAACATTGAAAAATGCTATCGTGACCCACTTCAGTGTTGCAATCATGAAACTGGAAATGTTCGGAGGCATGAGGAGCCCTGCAGAGGTTAAAAAAAGCTATCTCCCAGCCAGTGGAGCAGTCACTATGATCGTGCTGTCCTCCTGCCCTGCCCAGCCCAGCCCCATAAGGGGACAGAGGCAGGGCTTATTGGACTGGTGAGTTGCGGCCAGTGATGTCATTCAGGGGGAATGGACCAGAACGGGCTTTCCGGATCCTAACGGGCTCCGTGGCTGGTTCCGGGTTCCCGACAAGTGCCAATCAAAAGTGAGTTCCTGTTCCTAAATCATTTGAATGACACCACTGGTTGCGGCCCACCAGTTTGAGAACTCCTGGTCTATGCAAGTCCATACTTTTTTTAATACACTGATTTGACTCAATGCTGATGGACACTGCAGATAAGAAGGACCCTGCTGATGTCTAGAGAAGGGGAAAACACACCCCTGTTCTAAAAACAGCTTTTCTAGGGAGTCAGCCAAGGAGTCAGACTCTTAGAATTGCTATTTTTAGCTTGCTCTGATATCCTTTCTCACTGAAGAATGGATACAAAACATTCCATTCTTCAGTGAGAGAGGGCCAGGGAAGAGGTCACTTTTCTCAAACTGAGATGAAAACAGTTGTTCTAATTGACTGTCTGACTGGCTTGTGTTTTTTGTTTTAACCTGTGTTGTGAAAAAAGACTCATGACTTTAACTTGAGTATTGACGTTTTGGACTGACTGTCATCTTAATCAAGTCATGCATGTCATTAACTCTGATTCTGACTTGCTAATTTGGCTACTGACTCTCAAGGAGTCAGCAATTCTGGCAACTTGAGTCAGTGCGTAGGCTTCATTACTTTGTTGCAGCTTCCACATCAGAAAGAACTCTTTTGGAGATCCTTGAGGTGCCACAAAGTCACCACGACTAATGGCCATTTTGTTTCTTCCAGCCAGAAGAATAGGTGCAGGGGGTGGAGGGGAGGTGGAAAGCAATTTGTAAATCAAGGCTCAGATTCTCAATTGAAATGAAAGATCAATCTGAGTTCTGGCTCTGGGAGAGGGAGGGGATTGGCAGAGGAGTCTTGGCTGTACAGCCCCTTTCAGAGCCTCTGAGCCAGCTCTCCAAGCCGGAAATGGCTCTGAAGACTTGGTGGAGGGGTTGCTTTACACAGGAGCTCAGGCTCCTAAAAAAACTTTGCATTTTGTCCCCCCCCCGAATGCCATGGGAAGGAATTGGTTTAGATAGGACCAGCTGTAGTTTTAAATTGATCAATTGTTATAGATTAATCAACTTGGCCTATTTACTCCAAACCACATGGTCTCATGTCTGAGATGGGTACCTGGGCAATAAACTATTTCCCATTTTTCTTCCACTGGATTGTTGCAATATAGTGAATCTTTGAACTATTGGAAAACTGAGACCCAAATAAGTCCCCATTCAGGATCTATAAACTTTATTGTAGGCATTTCACATCCTGCCTGATCGGCATTTTGCTTCCTGCAGCAGCTCAGGAAAAACATTGACAGTACTGGACAGGTCCACAAATAATTTTTACTTGCCCTGTAAAGAATAATGTCAAAATGAAGGAAGAATTGATTCAGAATTGCAGTAGAAGATTAATTATATGATATACAGACAATTGGTTAATGGGACTCAGTGATGGATGCTTTGACAAAAACCACCTTTGCATTGCTTTTCAAATGGTGGAGATTCATTTTCTGAACTGATTAGCCTCAGCATAGTGAAAAATGGAATGTATGAAGCAGTCCTCAGAATACAGTTTCTTCTGTTATTTAAAAAGGGATTTTACAAGCCAAGATACTCTACGCTCTGTAGCTTCCATGCTCTGAAAAATGAAACAAATCTAAATGGAAATTACAGGCTTAGCTGACAAACGTTGCTTTGGAAATTGACATTTGTCACATATGAACTGAAACAAATGCAACACTGGGGGAAACATGGTCAGAGCAAATAAGCCTTTGCTATGTCCACTTCTGCATTCCCTGATATGTTGCAGCCATTTCTCTGTATACTTGCCAAGTGACCGAAAAAAGAGAAAAGAAAACAAGGCCTGCTACAGTATCTTTTACTACTGGTTGATGCACAGAAGTCAGCAACTAGGGTGGAGAGAGACATTATCACTTTGCTTCAAGGCTAGTTGCTATTAAAGACACAGCTGCTGCAGCAGGTTGATACACTGGTGATTCTATTCTCAATTGCAGATAAATGTCATGTGTCTTAAGGGACCTTGCTTTTAGTGAAAAAGCCAAAGTACATTTACTCAGAAATAATTCCCGTGTAGCTTCCCAGCAAGCTTCATGTGCTAATAATCAAGTTTTGAGATCCAAATGGATGCAAGAGAGTGGACTGGCTTTGACAGATGGTCAGCAGAAGAATGGCTAGTAGCCACAGAATGCATCTGGATTTTGAGAAGATGCCACCCTTACAGCATTTGGCCCCAGGTATGGGCAAAGAATTGATATGACCATGATGATTAAAAAATGACGTGTTATCTCAGCACACCTATTAGGGACTATTCATTTGGCTTAACTTTTGTGTAAGCATGGATAGGACTGGGGTGTTTGACTCCAATCCCTGCTTGCTTGAAATGAAGATATTTAATCTTGATATCCTCCTTTTCATTTTAAAAAATTTGGTCACCTTACTTTAACGTTGCTTAATTGTCCTGTATACAAAGCTTACTAACTCTTAATTTCCATTTTTAATTATCTAATCAACTCTAGCCAAACATTTCTATATCATAATACATTCACTTCTAATATAATGTTTATTTCAATTCTGCTATGCATCCATAAATTTGCCCATATGCCAATAAAGGTTTCTAATACTAATACTACTACATAAATTTGCCACTTTTTAAAGTCTTGTTTAATCATCTTCTTAGATATCTCTCCAGACGACATACAATAGCTACTTTCAGTTTCTCTAATTAATACATGACAGCAAAGAGAAAGAGAAAAAAAGTTAACTTCTTCTAAATTGTTTTTTCCTTTTGAGGGGAGGATTACATTTAATAAGAATATATTAATTTATACTTTCATCATAGTCTCCCTTATTTAAGTATCATCTTTTTCTCATTGGCTATATCTTCCCTAGTTCAATCTCTATATTCTGGGTGTCGGTTCACTCACAAATTCTTCTTCTTCTTCTTCTTCTTCTTCTTCTTCTTCTTCTTCTTCTTCTTCT
>JAJKFI010000034.1:442316-453941 GCA_029204185.1 Lerista edwardsae
TCTCTCTCTCTCTCTCTCTCTCTCTCTCTCTCTCTCTCTCTCTGTGTGTGTGTGTGTGTGTGTGTGTGTGTGTGTGTGTGCATGCTTCAGAAACTTTGGGTGGGAACAATGACCCTGCCATGGCCCCACTGAGAAGGGGAATTCATGGTAAGTCAAATCTTCCTGTTCTCCAGTTGGCCATGGCAGGGTGATTGTCAAAGGTTGGGATTTACAAAGCAGTGCCCACTAAGGAAGGACAGATTCTGAAGCACCTGATAGAATGTGCCTAGCAAAGGCTTCGTCCCTAGTGGAATAGGAATCAACCGCATAATGTTTAATGAAAGTGTATGGCATGCTCCGAGTAGCAGCATGGCACACAGCTTCAAAAGAAGGGAAGGCCTAGAAGGCAGCCAAAGTCATTGCCTTCTGAAAGGAATAAGTCACTATACCCTGAGGAGGCTCCAATCCTCTAGACTTGTAAGCCTGAGCTATAGCCTCCCTTAACCACTAAGATATGGTGGATAGGGATACCTGAGTGCCCAATGAAGATGATTTAAATGACAAAACATGGCCTCTTACTGTCTGAAGGAGGCTGTCCTGGTGATGTAAAAACTCACTGCCCTTGTACTAAGGTGTGCCAGACCCTTTCTTTTGGATGTTGAGGATTAGGACAAAAGAATGGGAGAATCACCTCCTCTTCCCCATGAAACATGGAATTCACCATAGGCAAAAAGGCCAGGTCAATCCACATGATGACCCTGTAGTCAGAAAAAAAAGAGATTCCTGGCTACTGACAGCACCACCAGTTCAGAGACCCATTTGGCTGAAGTAATCCCCACCAAGAAAACTGACTTCAGTCAGAAACTGCAGCATACATGTTGCTAGGGGCTCAAAAGGTGGTCTGGTGAGTGCCTGTAAAACCAAGGGGAGATCCCAAGTAGGAGCTCTAGTGACCCAAAGGGATTAATCAATGCCACCACCCCTTAAGCAACTCTTTTACATGAGGATGAGAAGACAAAGAACTCTTGGGAATTCCAGAATAGATGCAATCACAGACACTTGCATCTTGAGGGTCGCTGTACCCTTTGTCAAGGGTACTTTGTCAAGTCTGGATTGCAAAAATTTAAAGAGCTGATCCACCCTGATATTAGCTGAATTAATCTGATGCTGAGAACACCAGTTCAGAAAAACCCACCAAGTAGCATTGTAAACTCTATTGGTAGAAGCCCTGAGTTCTGACAGAAGGGTATTTAAGACTGCTTCCAAATACTGTAGACCAGACAAACCCCACTACTCAGCTGCCAGGCATTCAGCTGTAAAAGCCCTGGCTGAGGATGCAGAATCAGACCCTGACTGAGTAGATCTGGTCTGACCAGCAAGGGAAAGGGAGGTGCTACTGACAGTTCCAAAAGTTCCAACCATGGGCATCAGGGCCAATGAGAAGCGATCAATAGGTCCTTGGCCATGTCCTGTTTTATCTTGAAAATTACTCTGGGCACCAGGTGGATAGGTGGGAAAGCATACAGAAGACCCATGGGCCATTGCAGGTGGATTTTATCTATGTCCTTGGGCCCCTGGCACCTTCCCCTTGAGTAGAATCTTGTGAGTTGATGGTTTTGTTGGCTCTCAAACAAGTCCAGAACCATGTCCCCAAAACGTCTGATTAACAGGTTGAAAATCAGGGGATGCAGCTTCCACTCCTGATGGCACAGCCAGTCTGTTGTCACGTTGCTGATCCCTGGGACATGTTCTGCCCTGACAGATTCCAGATTTTTTTCTGACCACACGAACAGACTTTAAGCTACCCTTTGTAAAGATACCAACCCCATTCCCCCTGTTTCTTTACATACACTAACATTCTTTCCCCTTACTAGTTCCTGAAAAGTCTGCAGGGTTAGAAACATTGTCTTGAGTGCCAACAAGTTGATGCTCTGCTTGTCTCAGCATCAACAACCTGAGCCACCTCTAGATGAGCTCCCCACCTGGATAGGCTAGCATCTGTGAACACCATGATGCTGTCCCAAACCTGAATAGGGGACTCCTGACTTGAGTCCACCAGTGTAGGTCCCTGCGGGTGAGAAGGTCTAGAGAAACAGTCTTGTTCTGGTTGTTGGAGATTGCATCTTGAAAGGGGATCAGAAAATACTGTAAAGCTCTGTACCTGATCTGTGTCCACAGAACAATGTCTTGGCAGGACATGCACATTCCAAGAAGGCAGGTCAGTGTCATGAGATCCAACTTGGAGGACTGAAGTACCTCTTCAGTAGGTAGCCAAAACTGTCTGTCCAAAGCTGTCAGCTTTGGGTAGTCAAAGCTGAAATTCTGACCCTCCTGAGAAAGGAAGACCGTATGAAGCCTGGTGTCTATGAGAGCTCCCAAATGTTCTGTCATCTGTGAGGGCCTGAGGGAACTCTTTTGAAAGTTTAACCCATGTTGACTCAAGAAATCATAAGGTCCAAGTGTCATATCCCCTTCTCCAAAGACCTAGATCTCAGCAGAACATTGTCCAGGTAAGCAAAGGCTGCCACCCCTGGATGTGCAGATGTGCCATGAGAACTACCAAAATCTTTGTGAATACTTTCAGGGCAGACAAAAGCCCAAAAGGAAGTGTTTGATATGGGTAGTGGAGACCCTGAAAGCGAAACTGGAGAAACTTCTGGTGTGCTGGTAAAATGGGCACGTGAAGGTACACCTCCTGTAGGTTTAGGAATGCCAAATAATAATTGTACCCTGAAACCATCAGAATGTACTTTAATATCTCCATTTTGAATTTCTGATATCTTATCCACCTGTTGAACCACCTTAAATTTAAAATGGCTTTGGATCTTTTGGGAACTGTAAACAGGTGTGCATATACTCCTTCCCAATCACATCTGCTATAAAGGCTGCCATCAGTTTCTTCAGATCCTCTGGGCTGGGGCAGAAATGTTATACTGATTTAGTATTTTCTGAAGTCACAAATAAGAAGTCCTAGCAAAGAATGAAGTGGAAATAGAAGTCTTAAAGTAGTAGCCTCAAATGCCTTTCAAGCCACAATGTGCTTATCCACTGCAGCCCTGGGGAACCCCTCACTGTCTGATGGAAGACAGGACAGTGGACCCCAGGGCAGCAACAGGAGTGTCCACTGAGGGAATCTTGATGTGCTGCATATCCTCCTGCACCAAAAGTTAAAATCTAGCAGAAGGCTTGTCAGCAACCCTGGTTTGAGCTGGATAAGCCCATTTTTTGTCAATCAATTGCCGGAGAAGCTGAGGTACAGAGAAATGCTGAGAGGACTCTGGTCAGGTAGGGAAAGCTGCTGCCACCCCCTATGTTCTCTGAAAACAATGATAATCCTTCACTGGCTGCTTTTTCTGCAACTCCAAAATCCTTATCACTTTAGCAGCATATCTGCAGAAAAAAAGATGAAACTTTTGCGCCTCCTCCTGCTCTACCTCAGAAATCTCTCCTTCCTCTGCAGATAGGTAAACAGCCAATTCCTCTCTGTCCACATTACCCTCCATTGATACAGAGTCCAACATAACGTCAGGAGGTGCTGACTCTGATATTTCAGCCCTGGGATGCTTGTACACTGGTTGCTCACCCTCCCCAACAGAGACCCCTGCAGTAGCCATCTGGCCAGAAACCTGCTCCCATTCCATCTCAAAAACTCTCCGGGCTGGGTCTTTAGCCATAACAGACTGGATAAGTCTTAACATCCTGGCTTTGGCTTCATTCCAGTCAATTAAAGTGGGCTGCCAAGGGTCTTCGGTAGAGGGCAGATCCTGATGAGGAGAAATGTCGGCAGGGTCCCTACTGGGGCTGGTCATCCCGCTGGGACTCACAGAAGCATCAACTGGCACGCAGATGTTTCTGCCAAAATGGAGCCCACTTCTCAGCCCATGTGAAGGGGGGAGAATTGCGAGGCTTGAGGGTGTGGTAACCATGTCTGTGAGTGAAGCAATCTACCTCCAGCAATCTACCTTTTGAGGGGGGAGCTGAGATGCTTCAGTGGCCACTTTGCCTTATTTCTTCCATGCCAGTGATAATCACCAACATGGTGCCAAGCCTCCTTGCCGCAAGGCAATTGCTGCAGCACTTTTGCACTAAAAGAAAATGGCCACCACTTGCACGGGCCCAACAGAACACTCCCTCCAGCCACCACTGCTCACTAAGCCGTAAGGAGCCAAGCAACATGCATTGGAGCCACTAGGCTTGGTGGCTCTAAATGCGTGAGGCACCTCAACGCCAAAATAAGTCCAATATGCAAACAGAGCACGAAACCAAATACATGTTTGCTAAAACGGAGCTGCATGGATCTCTACTAAAACCTGCCTTTTGCCACATGAGGCAAAGCCAGTCTGGGGAAGAGTAGGGAGCCCCTCCTGTCAGAAAGTCTTGTTACCTGACCTGCTGCCCAAGAGGAGGAGCTTTGAAACCTTCAGCAATCACCCTGCCATGGCCCACTGGAGAAAGGTTTAAAATTGCTGCATTAGAATAAGATGCTCCTCATTAAAAAACAAAAAACAAAAACTAGCTTTGTTTTCAGCGAAGTATGAATATTGGATACGTTATACTGAAAATCTGCGTCCGAATATTTGGTGAGTTATAAAGAGCATGAGAAATACACTTCTATGATAAAATGCAACAGTAAAGTAGGAATTCAAGTGATGCAAGTGAGAAACCTTAATAAAAGGATCTTGGGGATATGTAGTTTTATGTTGGGGGAGATAAGATGGTACATGTTTTTGTCGCTTACATGGGGTTCTCAGATTCGTTATACAATTAGGTCGTTATATAAATGGCCTGTTCTTGCTTGTGTAAACAGACATTGGCTTGCTGCAGGGTATGGTTTGCTTTCTGTGCATCTTCTTTTTTGTTTTTTTCAGAGCATTTCTGATGCTTTGCAAGCGGCTCCTGGCAGGCTTTTGCAGACCTCATTAACATCTCTTTGTTGTTTAAACAGACACTCTGCAAGGCTGCTCTAGGGAGGTTTTTGCAGACCTTGTTAACATCTCTTTATTGTGAGATCTCTTTATTGTGAGATACAGACACTCCAAAGAGCCTATTCTATATTATGCTTTGATCGACATACCTGTACTTCAGATTCTCTGGCCCTAAGCCATTTAAGACTCTAAAGGTTAAGACTCTTAGGGCGCAATCCTAACCTGGAGTTAGGCCAGCACAAGGGAATTGTGTTGGCCCAGGAGTGTTGTGAACACACTGTAAAGTGTATTTGGACCACTCTCAGAATCAGGGAGGACAGCACACATCTGTGTGCCAATCTCTCTGATTCCAAGAGTGGTGCAAATGCACTTTATGGTGTTTTTATGACACTCCTGGGCCAGCACAAGTCCCTTGTGCCGGCCTTACTCCAGGCTAGGATTGTGCCCTGAATTGCACTTGACAACAAACCAGAAACAGTGCAGATGGCATAGCACAGACGTGATACTCTTTCCATGCCTTGTGCCAATCAGTAATACCTATTTTTGTCTAATTTGAAATGTATTGCAATTCCTGATTAATATCTATTGAAATAAATTGTTGCCAGGGAATTATGCTATATAGACCCATTAACTGTCACCAACTAGAAGGTTCCCCCTTTCTTACATTTTCTGTCAGCAAGTTATTGTCACAAACACCATTTTATCCACATCTCTTCCTCTCTCTAAGGGGTCAGGCAGCATTTTAATTAGATTTGGCTCACAGTTCTCCGGATACTGATGACTGCAAGGTATAAGCTGCAAATTGGAGACATTGCACTAATTCCTTGGTTCAAACATTGCTTGACATGCAGTATTTCAATAGAACTGATGTCAATAGATGTCAATAGAACGTTTACCAAAGCGAATTTATGACTGACCAATGCATCTTTTCAAAACAACCTCATATTCAGTGCTTCAGTCTATATATGCAAATACTTCTTAGTCTACTGTCACTTGGTCAGTAGTCTTAATAATGGTAGTCTGCAAGTACTATCTCATTGTGCAGGACAAACAGAATGTACAATTTCAATTTTGCTTTTTTTTAAAAAGAAATGCTATAGGGACACAATCTTTGGGCTTTCAAAGCCATTTTTCTCAGAGAAAAGTCTTCAAAAAAGAGGAAGAGAGAAGAATGAGAGAACTGACAGGTGCTGGCAAGAGATGAAGAGAGATTTCACCTGCAGAACAATTATCCTGAGTTCCACTTTAATTAAAGAGAGAATGCATGAGCAGAAAAGACTGGTTCATTCTTTTTCAGATGAGCTTCCTCTATGGCATACAATTCGTTTGTCCAATGGGCATCCAGATGGTGACTAACAATAGGACCAGGAAACAGAACTTTAAAAGGGATGTGGAGGGGAACGGGGAAGTTAGTTGTTGTTACCATGTGAAACTTTTCTGTGCAAATGTTCATTCCAAGATTAGAGGAACTTGCATCCATGTTGATCTTATTGCATCTACTTGTATAAGACTTAAATAATATTTGTACTTACATGTAAGCAAGTTCCCAGTAAGTCCTACTGAATTACTGCTGAGTAGATGTGCACTAGGATTTTACTGTAGTAATTTTTTTTGTTTTATTTCCTTTTCAGCATTGATTGGGCTGCATGAGTACTTGAAACTTGTTGCAATTTTCATAGAATCATAGAGTTGGAAGGTACCTCCAAGGTCATCTAATCCACTTCCTTGCCTGTAGCAGGAAATCCTTTGGGAGCATCTCCAGCAGATGCCCATCAGCCTCTGCTTGAAGGTCTCCAGTGAGGAAGAATCCACCACCTCCCCTGGCAATCTGTTCCACTGACAAACTGCCCTTACTATCATGAATTTCTTCCTGATGTCCAACCACAATCTCCTCTCTTGCAGTTTGTACCCATCGGACCTAGTTCTACTGTCAGAGGCAAGTGAGAACACATTTGTTCCTTTTTCCATATGACTTCCCTTTTCTTCTCCAGGCTAAACAAACATAATATTCCCTCAATGTTTTCCAAACCTCTTATATTTGTTGCTCTTCTCTGAATCTGCTCCAGTCTAGTGGCACCACCCCATCCTCTAGGATTTCTCAAAGGTAATTGACAGGGGCTCCGCAAGTCCATCTGCAAGTTCCTTTAGTATGGTAGGATGCAGCTCATCTGGTCCAAATGACTTGAATTCATTTAGGCCAGCTAGGTGGTTCCTGATGAGTTCTCTGTCAATCTTAATCTGCAGACCATTGCTGTCCAGTGTTCATTATCTCTGTGGGGATATATGTATTTCCCTCTATTGGCCAAGGATCCAGCATCCACTCTTGCACAATCCTCCTTTTGAAAGAAGATGGACACAACGTAGGAGTTGAGCTGCTCTGCCTTCCTTTTGTCATCAGACACCAATTGGCCATCATTATCGAGCAGCAATCCCACCCTCTCATTTTTCTTCCTTCAGGTGTACCTAAAAAAAGCCATTTTTGTTGTCTTTGACAACATTGTACAGGACAAAGAGAATGTCTTATGTCAGCTCATACTGAGCTTTAGCATTCCTGACCCTCGCTTTCCAAGTCCAGGCTACCTGTCTGTACTCCTCCCTGGTGATTTTCAGTCTTGGCACCATTTCTAAATAAGGAATTTACTTTAGAACAAATTTGGGGAGGGGGATGCCAGACTATGTTTTGAGATATAGTATGTTTCCTAAAGAAACCTAATAAATGAATCACAGCTGGGAAGCCAAGAAGGTCAAAGTTCCAGAACTTATTATAGCAACTTATCATAGACATTCCAAGGTACAGTTCCAGCAGTCACTGGATAGTTGCTTTTCTAGGTAGAGGGAAGGAGAGGAAGAAAGAACAACAAAACAGTGACAGCTTTCTGATGCTAGGATTGGCATGGAGATTTCTGATGGAATGATGTAGGACATTATGTAGTGCATGATGTAGAACAGTCGGTAATTCTCAAATGGGTCAAAGTTAGATGGCTGTAAACTAAAATTTAGGATGAAGATGTGCAAAGAAGAATGTTATTTATGAATGAAAAATGTATGCCCTGCCTCTTCCTATTGGAACTGTTTGGATGTTGCCTACAAAAGTAAATGAGGATGGGACAGAACGTTTTAATATGAATAGATATGTCAGTACACTATCTTTGGAGTAAATCTGATCTGCCCAAGAATATAGTCGAAGTTCATTGCCCTAATGAAGACTCTCTGTAGCTCATGCAGGCGTGCATTATCTGGAATCATTAGTCTGTGATTTACCTTCATAACATCTTGTTTATGATGGAGAAAAATTCTAATTTTATACTTGCAAGTGCATGAGCTGGCAGTATCAAACTTGATTAAATAATGTGATTCATAACAAAACTGGTGTATAAATTGCTGCTGTTGCAAATAATATTAAATTTGGTCCCCATGCGGTTTGACACCATGAGCAATAGCAAGAAGTTGGCCATCTGAGAGAGAGAGAGAGAGAGAGAGAGAGAGAGAGAGAGAGAGACCAGCAGAGCTAGTATTGAAAAAGCTTCTTGTAGATTCACTTGAAGACTCTGCACATAATCTGTTGTGAAGTTTCCAGATGGCAGATTTTTTCTCTTACACAAAATCTGCCAAGTCTCAGTATTAACCATTCCTGCCTGGTTGCCTGATAGGCTAAATACCCAGCCTTGCTTTTTATGTTTCAAATCTATTTTCTGTTTTGTTTTCTGTTTGGTGTTTTTTTTTAGTTGTATTAATAAACAATGAATTTTTAAAAATAAGAAAAGCATTAATCTGCTTCCAAAAAAAAACAGGAAGTGGTTTTCAATAGGTTTTAAAAAACTATTTTGGAGACTTGGGGCGCCCCCAGAGGCTGGCACTCCCTCAGGTAAGAGGTAAAGAACCCTCTCCCCCTGCATCCTGGGGATTGTGTCATTGCCATAGTCCCCCCCCTTTGAACAGGGCAAGGTTCTGCTTGTGCCATCTTGAAAAGGATGTCATGGGATCAGGGATTTTTCAGTTTGGGGTAAAAAAAGAGTAAAGGATTGGGAACTAAAGATGGGGAAGAAGAAAAACATTATGAAATTATGGTTTGGAAAGAAACTCAAAAAGTCACAATATAGTAATATCTCTGTTAACACCATTCAGAAAGACACAACATTTTAAGGAAGTTTAAGGTCACTCTCCCAGCTTTCATTCTTGGCATACCAAAGAAGGGCTGGAATTTCTGATAACACAATCTGATGTAGAGTCAGATTTTCTGACGGCCCAATCTTATATGGACTGCCATTAAGCAGTCAGCACCTGTTGCAAAAGGAGTTCAAACAGTGCATGATTTAGTGCACTTCCATGAGTGCTGGTGCATTCCCACACCCATAAGAAGTTTTCCCACCCTTGGAAGCAGGTAAGATGATGGGGTGGGATTGGCAGCATCCTAACCTCCTTCCTGGGCTCAATCCTATGGTGCAGGCCAATGCTGAATAGCTTCAGCTGTCAAAGCTCGGAGTAGACCTACCCTTGTTCCCTTACCTGGATTGTTTCTCCACCACAGGATACAGCAGTCACCATTTTGGTGCTGCTGCATTGATGGGTGGTGGAAAGGAATGCTCCCTTTCCTGGGAGTCAGGCTTATTGAATACAGTGGGACTTATCTGTGAGCAGACATGCATAGGAATCTGCTGTAAATCTGTGTTTTCAGATGGTCTGTTAACATTTTAGCAGAATACATAGCATTCATTAGATAGAGGATATTTTTAGTCAGTTTGTATCATTCACTCTCTTGTTCATATAGTGTAGATTAAAAAATGTAACTAGCGAAGCCAAATGATAATGAAATATTGTATGTCACGTGTGATAGTTCTATGTAAAGAAGAGTGCCAAGTCCCAACAGCAATAATAGCTGGTAACAAAATCCTTCTAAAATTGCTAAATTATATTAATCTGTAATGTGATCAGGTTAGGGGTATGAAACAAAAATAATTTTCTTGTAAAAATCTAATACATCACATACTTGAAATATACATACTTGATCTGAATTTGTCCAAACATCAAGGTATGGGCTGTACTACCTTCCTATATTTCATAAGCGTCTGCAAATTGTCCGTCTTATTTCTGATCCAGGAGCACATTTACTGTCTACTGGTCAGTTTGGCCATGACCCATTTTAAGATTACAGTGGCCATATACTGCTCAGGTTGTTAACTCTTCTGCACGGGAAGGGAAAAAAATTAGAAGGGAAAATAGTTGCAATTGTTTATAGGACTGGCCTATAGTCTCCAGGAATTGGAACCTGGAGATTACCAGTCAGCTATTTTCAACCAGTCTGCCATGAATGGTCCGCAAGTGGGCCGCAGGAATTTGTTCAGGAGTTAGGTGCATTGGGGGATGTGAACCCCCCACAAGCAGACTGGTGTGCCTTGTCAGTTTTCAAAAAAACTGATGGTGTGCCTTGACAATTTTAGTGTCAGTGTGCTACTCTTGAAAATTGCTACTCTTGATGATGACTGAAAGCAATTTTGGAAATTTTAGTGGGCTTTGCTTCAAGGTGTTACATCACACTAGAAAAAAGAAATCAGGAATGGCTTTAGTCAGAATTGGCAACTCCACTAGGAAGGATGGTGTTATGAGCAAAATTTCAGAAAAAGCAGCCTTGTACAAACAACGATTTATGGGAACTTCTGAACAGATGCCAGAAGTCATTAATGAATGGGGTGAAGCCAAATAAACTGAAGCTCAGTCAAGATAAGATGGAGGTGTTATTGATGAATGGGGTTGTACTCCTTTGAATGGGGTTGTACTGTTCATCCTGAAGGAACAGGTGCTACAGATCAGATTAACACCCAGATTAGATAACTACAATGAGTTGTATGTAGCAGCTATCTTTGCGGACTATTCTGAGACTTCAAAATGATACCAACAATAAAGGCAGCTAGTCTATTGATGAGAATTAGCTGCAGTCAAGGTATCTTGTGATATTTTAAAAAACGTTCTCTGGTTTTTGGTGTATTTCCAGGTACAATTCAAAGTGCTGTTTTTGACCTTCATTGCTGTCTGTAGCTTTGTTTCTATATGTGCACCTTCTCATGTACAAAATTGAGATGATGTTGAGATCCTCGGTTCTGTGTGTGTTCCTACTGTTCAGTGGGTGGTTACCAGTGATGTCATGCAGAAGGAACGCCCCGGAACGGCGTTCCGGTTGTTACAATTAGGGCTGACTCTGCCCACTTCACTCACTGCTGGCTCGTTGTTTTTTTTGCTTCGGGTTTTTTTTTGCTCTGGTTTTTTTTGCTTTGCAGTTCGTGTTTGTATGTTTTTTTTTTGGTTTGCACTTTGTGTTGGTGTGTGTTTTTTTGGTTTGCACTTCGTGGTTTTTTTTGTGTGTGGCTCCGTTTGTTAATTGGACCAGAAACCGGGGCCATTTCCCGCCCATTTGAATTTGAATTTCAATTGCAAGGAGCAGAGCAGGGAGAACAGGCAGCAGCGAAGAGGTAAGTGACGAGGGATTCCACGGGTCCCCTTTTGCTTTTAAGTTTTTTTTTGCTGTTTTTAAGTTCGTGTTTGTTTTTGCTTTGCAGTTGGTGTTTATATGTTTTTTTGCTTTGCACTTTGTGTTGGTGTTTTTTTTTTTGCTTTGCTCTTCGTGTTGGTGTGGTTTTTTTTGCTTTGCACTTTGTGTTGGTGTTTTTTTTTTGCTTTGCACTTCGAGTTTGTTTTTGCTTTGCACTTCGTGTTGGTGGTTTTTTTT
>JAJKFI010000034.1:453951-476110 GCA_029204185.1 Lerista edwardsae
TTTTTTTTGCTTTTCACTTCATGTTGGTGTGTGTTTTTTTGCTTTTCACTTTGTGTTGGTATGTGTTTTTTTGCTTTGCACTTCGTGTTGGTGTTTTTTTTTTGCTTTGCACTTCGTGTTGGTGTGTGTTTTTTGCCCCCCCCCACTGCGTTGCCTTTGCTGTTCCAGCAGTATATGATTGCAGTGCCAGGAATGAAACAATCCCCATGTTTATCCCATTTGAATAAAGGAAGAATTTTCATGTTCTGGAACACTTGTTTTCCAATTAAATCCGAGGGGACAAAGTGATCTCTGATGAAGCTTAACATGCAAGTGAAAATCACCTTTAGGAAAGGTCTAGTCAATTTAATAGAGGCAAGACATAAATTTGCATGGGTTGTGCTGAGTAGCCAAAGCTGTCAGATAGCTTTTACTTGTACGGCTGTTGGTTATTGTCTTAAAATGTAGGTAAATACGTTATGGGATAAATATCTGTTTGCATCTATTATATTCTTGAAGACAATTTAGACTATGCAATCTTATGCACTCTTTCCTAAGAATAAGCCCCACTGAAGACAATGGAACTTAATTCTGAGCAGACTGTGTAGGATTCTGCTCTTAGTGGATCAACTGGGCTGGTATGTTCAGTTTTACTGCAATGATGTAGGAGCCAAGACAGTGCCTCATTCCCATATAGCTTTACAATCCAATCCTATGGCCTCTTAAAGCTGGAGGAACAAGCATTCCGCCAGTGCTAATTGCTATATAGTAGTTGTGAAAACGCTTCTGGTAGCATGTGCACCATCAGAGTGTGGGAAGGCCAGAGGCTTTCAGCACACACCGGAGCAGCAGGCCAGGCAGGAGGAAGGTGGGACAGGGTGGGGGAGGGCAGAATAGGTCAAGAAGAGGGCGGAATGGGTAGGGGAGAGCAGAAGGAGGTGGCAATGGGAGCAGGAGAGGCCCAAATGTGGTGGTTACAGGGGTGGGGAAAGGGCATATCAGGTCAGGAAAGGGGGTAGGTTCAGTAGCAGTTGTGGCCATCTATCACTCCAGTAAGGAAACCTACCAAAAGGTTTCCCTTAGAGATCTAGATGCAGATACAGTGCTGCATGATGGTCAATTCATACAAAGCATTGAACTTCGATAAGTCATCTGAATGGTTCATTGTGAGATTATCAGAATTGCATGCATTATGGCTTCATTCATAGGTAGAGCTGCTTGTTTCCATTGAGTAAGATAGGATTACAGCCTCTACCTGAACACAATGGACTTGTGTCTGAGGAAAATAAATAATACTGTTTTCAAAAACCTCTATTCATAGGAAGGTTTGCAGTGATGCACTTGTGATGAATGAAACATATAGTCTGTTTACTGCATGCACATATTTGTCTGTGAGTAGAAAAGGTGAAATATGAAAGAAAGGAAAAGTGGCATTAGTTCACACAGGCTAAATTCCCATTCAATTCCATTCAAATTCAATTCAAGTTACTAGTGTGGAAGTCATCTCCCCATTGTCTAGTTACTGTTTGTTACCGTATCGTCTCACTTCCTGCCACGACATCACTTCCGGCTTATGACGTCACTTCCGGTGGGCGGGTCCCGACACGTGCCAATCAAAAGTGAGTACCTGTTCCTAAATCATTTGAATGACACCACTGGTGGTTACCAATAGGAAGACTTTTCTGGAGCACTTCCTTGGTATCAAATTTATTTAGGTCCCAAATGACTGTTATTTTATTTGCTTCTACTTTTGAGTGCTAATATTGTTTTTTATTGTTGCTTCCAATTCTTTACTGCCTGGTTGTTCTTTGATTAGGGGTGTTTTTTTTAGTGACCAACAGAGAAGGCTAAATAATGAGAATTTCTACTCAAAATGCTATATAAAACTAAATATAGATCATAAAGTGAAATAATACCACTTTTGCCACAGTTTTGTGGAATCCATAAATAGTTTTCAGTAAGGGGTCAGGAGGAGGAGGGGAAGGAACAGGAGGAAGCTTGCTTAAACACATGTGTTCATAGTTCAGAGTATATGCTAAGGTGAGTTTAATGGAATGTGGAGGTAGTAAGGAGCAGTTTCTTGATGCTCCAATCAGCAACTAGAGTGCAGCATGGGAACTTTTGAGCAGGTAATTTCGGGCTGGGTTGCCTGCCAGTGCTGCTTGCTTTTGTAGGGCCATTCACCCTTATTTCTTGCTTGTCAGCCTGGGTTTATATCTCCTCCCCCATCAGAGTTGATTTGCTGTCTTCTCCATTTCTTGGCAGGAAGAATGTTAAGGGGAACAGCGCACACTTTTTTTTTTTAAACCAGTGCAGTCACTGGTTTCCCTTGGGCCTTGTATCTCCTTGGTGCTAGCTAAGAGTGCCACTGGCAGCATTTACCTTTATTCTAGGGACTGGATGCTCCAATCTGCTAGCAAATGTTTGGGCCATGTCCCTTTGCAGTTTGCACCTCTCCAGACAGCAATTGTAATGCAAAACCTTCCAGGGGAATGGAGTACACTTCCTCAGGAGTAAGCTCCATTGAAATTAGGGAAAGTTCCAAATGTAACTGCCAATGAGTTGCAAGTTGTATGTACTGAGACATTTTTACCTGATCTCAGGACTGGACAGTGAGTGTAAATGGTAATTTACTGTTAATTCACTATAATCCAGTTCTTGATCCACAATACTTAAAATGTTGGAAAGAGTTATTCTTCCCCACACACACACACACACACACACTCTTCTACTTTAATGTGCCATTTGGCACGATTGGTACAGGCTTGGGGGGCAATATAAATTCCACCCAAGATTATCGAAGAGAACTCTCTTGGGGAATAAAGCGGATGACAATTAATAAACAAAGCTTCCAAGTCCTCACAGCAGATTTTCTCTAACACAGTCACATCTCTACACCAATCTCTGTTTATATAAAAACAAATGCCTCCACCCTTCGATTTCCCAGATGTTTCAAGTACACGGTCTGCTCTATAAATCTGAAACCCGGATAGTTCAATTATACTGTCCTGGACAGACTCGTTTAACCATGTTTCTATAAAACAAAGAGCAGCTGAGCATGAGAAGTCAGGGTTAACCTGATTAATGAGATGCAGTTCGTCCATCTTGTTAACAAGTGAACGGAGGTTGGAAAAATGAATAGATGGAAGTGCAGATCTCATTCCACGCTGTCGCAGCCTATTTAACGTGCCAGCACGTCGTCCTCTTTGATGAATTCTTCTCCGAGGATCATACACAGCCGCTGCACCTCTCTTGACCAAAGCCATTATGCTATTTTCTTCGTCAAATTTATCACATGAATTGCCTAGATACAAACAGCATGTTAGTTGTACGCTGTTGTTAGAATGTACGCTGTTGTTGTTAGCATGTTGTTAGAATACGCTGGATCATTGTTACACCACAATTAAGGGTGCTTATCGTTCTGTCCCTCGTGCTGCCCTCGGTCGTTCTGACCACTGCCTGATTTTTCTTATTCCAACTTATAAACAGAAACTGAAAGCTGTTAAGCCAGTGGTTAAGACAGTTAAGCATTGGACTGAGGACGCTAAGGTAAAGCTGCAGGCTTGTTTTGACTGCACTGATTGGAATATGTTCGAGTCTGTTTCCAATAACCTAGACGAACTTACTGAAACTATAACATCTTATATTAAGTTTTGTGAAGACTTATGTGTGCCTACTAAGACCGTGCGTGTCTATAACAATAACAAAGCCTGGTTTACAGCAAGGCTTAAGAAATTTCGACATGCCAAAGAGGTAGCTTATAGGAATGGAGACAGAACCCTGTATAATCAGGCTAGAAATATACTGAATAAGGAAATTCGAGCGGCAAAAAGAACGTACAGTGACAAGTTGAAGACACAAATGGAAAATCATGACTCTGCTACTCTCTGGAGGAACTTACAGAACATTACGGGTTATAAGAAAACATCTTCCCCGGTTCTGGAAAACCAGAAGTTGGCAGAGGACCTAAATGAGTTCTACTGCAGATTTGAAACACCATCATCCATACCTGCTGTAAACCATTTGGGTTCAGAAGTGTTAAAAACCGTCTCTCCTACTGTTGTTCCTGTATCTCAGGAACCTACTTCTTTGGTGTTTTGTGAAAAAGACGTGCGTGATCTTCTTCAGATACAAAAGGTCAGGAAAGCTCCGGGAGCAGATGGGGTGACTCCCTTTTGTTTGAAAGTGTGCGCTGTACAACTAGCGCCTATCCTAACACGGATTTTTAACAGCTCGTTGGAGTTGTGTAGTGTCCCTACATGTTTTAAAACCTCCATCATTACCCCAGTACCTAAGAAAGCTTCTATTAGTGGACTGAACGACTACAGACCTATCGCCTTAACATCTGTGGTGATGAAAGTCTTTGAGAGATTGATGCTGGCCTATTTGAAGGACATCACTGATCCTTTGTTAGACCCTCTTCAGTTTGCATATCGGTCTAACAGATCAGTAGATGATACCGTCAATATGGCTATGCACTACATCCTACAACATCTGGATTCCTCAGGGTCGTATGCAAGGGTTCTTTTTGTCGACTTCAGTTCCGCGTTCAATACAATTGTACCATCTAAATTGTATCTCAAATTGATTCAACTAAAGGTACCCATTTCTGTTTGTAAATGGATACATAGCTTTCTGGTAGACAGGAAACAGCAAGTGAGACTGGGGAAAACAACATCTAATATCCGTACAGTCAGTATGGGAGCCCCCCAAGGGTGTGTACTTTCCCCACTGCTTTTCTCCTTATATACGAACGACTGTATTTCCACGAATCCCTCTGTTAAGATTCTAAAGTTTGCAGATGATACGACGGTCATTGGACTTATTAAGAACGGTGACGAGTCGGCATACAGACGGGAAGTTGAGCATCTTGTTGCATGGTGCAACAGTAACAGCTTAGTGCTCAACCTACAGAAAACGGTGGAGATGGTAGTGGACTTTCGGAAACACCCCCCTTGTATACTCCCACTTTCCGTCTTAGGCAGCACGGTCTCTGTAGTGGAGTCGTTTAGGTTCTTGGGCTCTGTACTCTCTCGGGATCTGAAATGGTCAATCAACATTGATGGCATTATTAAAAAAGCTCACCAGCGTCTGTACTTCCTACGACAACTTCGGAAATTCAATTTGCCTCGTGAGCTCCTTGTCCAATTTTACAGAGGCATTATCGAATCTGTCCTCTGCTCTTCCATAACTGTTTGGTACGGTTCGGCAACCAAACTGGACAAGAACAGGCTTCAGAGGACTGTCCGAACTGCTGGAAAGATAATCAGAGCTGATCTGCCATCAATGGAAGAGTTGTACATTGCACGGGCTAAAAAGAGAGCGGAAAAGATCGCGGCAGATTCACGACATCCTGGCCACAACTTGTTTAATCTTCTCCCCTCTGGTCGGCGATATAAGACGCTGTACACTAAAACATCGAGGCACAAAAATAGTTTTTTTCCCTGTGCCATCAAACTGCTGAACTTGTAACCATCTGACGCGACTGGGAGTTGAGGCAACTGGTGTTTGCAGAATTGTTCTTAATTGTCTTGTGTATTCTTTGTTTATGGTGTGTGTGTAGTGTTTTTAAGTGTGGCCGGTAGCCATATTAAATTCCGGGTATGGTCTACATACCTGGCCAGTAAATAAATAAATAAATAATAATAATAATAATAATAATAATAATAATAATAATTTGTACAATTTGCAATAAAAATTTGGATAAAAACACACACCACCACAATTTGCTGTTTTAATCAAGAAATGTTTGGAAAAAATATCACCAACACACACACACACACGTACGTTACCAGATGCAAACTGGAACAGAGGGCCTATACCTTTAACTATTGTATAGAAGAGGGAATTTGGGCAGGTGCAGCTGTTGAAACCCTTCCACAATGAGCTGCACTTGCCCAAATGCCCTTCTACACAAGGGTTAAAGGTATAGGCACTCTGTCCCAGTTTGTACCTGGTAACCCTACGTTAGCTTAATTGCTGAAGCCCCTAGTGGGTTGGGTTAGTCCCTGGTGCGGCAGCAATCAAATACATAACAGGTTTGAAGTTTGGAACGCTTCCAAGTTTATTCTGCAGAAGAGAGACAGATGAAGCTGCACAATGGGCAAGCACACAATCAGGTCTCTGCCTCTAAGGGCAGGGCCATTAACATTTATACAGGGTCATACAAGCAAGTCTGTGCCCCCTGGGGGGCTGAGTTTGTTACACAATGTGGTCAGTTACATTCCCACCCATCTTGACACCCTTCCCCTTTTGTCTGGGTTTTAGGCCTTCTATTTGTCTGGTCATAACTGGTTTTCCTGGCTTACTGCTGGTGTGGGAAGTACTGACTTATGCTGAAAGTTATTAGCTGTGTTTGCTACATGCTGCCTGGTTCTCATGCTTGCTAATCTGCTTGCATCTGGGTTACAATCCTTTTTTTCTTACACATTCTTATCTATGATTTAATTGTGCTTCTTGTATGTTTACTTTATATTCTTATTTTGTATTCTATAACTTTTTTAAATGTTTTGTAAGCAAAACAAAACTTTGCGAGTTGGATGTCTTGTAAAAATGTCTTTTAGAAGTTGGATGCTGGGGAAATAACTTTTTTAAGCATACCTTGTTGGATACCTACAGGATACCACTTTACTATCCAGAGAACTAAGAGGCTGCCTGTCCTGGATTTTTACTTTATTCCTCAACTTCTGGTCTCTACCTGGCCTCCTCCTTGTCTTCTCTCTCTCTCCTCCTCAGAGGCATTGTGCCCATAGGGTGCACTGTAGCGGCTGCCATGGGTGCCACTGAGGAAGCTGGGTGCACTGTGGAAGTAAGCTGCGTGGAGTTGGGTGTTCCCGCCTGCCCCTGCCTCCATTAAGCTCATAAATTGAACGATTCTGGAAGCAGAGGTTGTGGTGAGGTTGTGAGGAGTGTGCATTGATGTCTTTTGTCATCGCCCTGCCCCAGGCATGATCAGAGCCTGCTCCTCCTGCTCCTCAAAGAATGCAAGCCTTTCTCCATTAGCTCTGCCCAGCTGCATTGAGTCCACTGTGCCAGGAGATCTCACACAGTCATGTAAAGAGAATAGCTCTAGGATTCCCTGTTCCAAATACTGCCAACAAAAATGTACATGTTTGTGATTGGGAATAAAGTATTTTTTTTATTCAAAATCTTTCTTCTACCTCTGCTTCTCATTTATTATCATTAGCAATCTAGCAGTGGTTAGTGGGTTGCTTTAAGAAAAAAAGTCTTCCTCTTTACATAGGTGCCTTTCATCTCACCATCACATCTCACACCACAAAGCCATTGTACTGTATTGTATCTGGGAGCCTGAGTTCCTGCCTAGGAACTGAGGGATGAGCAGGGGTAGCCAAACCTGCAGCTCATGAGCCACATATGGTTCTTTGGCAGATAATGTGTGGCTGGCTGAAATATGTTGGCTGAGCTCCTTTTCAATCATTCAATCATTCAATCATTCAATCATTCAATTAATCAATCAATCAATCAATCAAAAAGTATTTATATACCGCTTTTCAACATCAAGTTCCCAAAGCAAATAATACAGGCAAATAATAATAAAGTTAAATGGCTCCCTGTCCCAAAAGGGCTCACAATCTAAAAAATGCAGAAAAGAAAAGACACTGTGCTGGGGTGAAGAGGGACAGTTACTCTCCCCCTGCTAAACATAAGAGGAACACCACTTGGAAACGTTCCTCTTGCCCAGTTTGCAGGGTTTTTTTGCATCACAATTAATACAAAAGGTAAAAATAATAATCAAGCTTTATAATTATTTACTGGGTATAAACTGAAAGTACAATGGATTACAATGCAAGTTTAATGTTCGTGGTAAGTAAAATATATTTAAGAATTTAAATACTACTTTTTTTGGAGTAAATAATTTTTATTTCTTTTATTTATGGGAAAGGGAAATGTTCATACATAGGTAAAGGGAGACAAAGGTTTACACAAAGGGCAAAAAATGGAGGGTTACAATCCTTAATTATAAACATCTACAATACATTTCACTACATTTCAACTAATAATAAGTGTATTACAACCTCATAAATTCCATATAACCTTATAATACTATTAGAATATAATCTCAATAACGTGTATTTAATCTCTAATATTTTATTCCCAATCATCGGAGGAAGAATTACAGTCCAATATATATCAGTCTACCATTATTATATATTTCTATATACTAATATACTATATACTATATATACTATATGGTAATGTTTCTATTACAAAATAATTCTATTCTAAATAAGATTATATAGGCCTATTACCTTTAGTATCTTATAGTGTCAAATGTTATCAGCTGTATTCATTTCATTACATTCTCATCTTAAAAAACCATCACTTTTATTCATTAATTAAACTTTAATTCAATTTCAATATCATAATGCAGTCTAATTTATTCCCCTCTATAGCATTCTAAACTTGCCAGACCAGCAATTTTCAAGCCGAAAGAAATGGAGAGAGAATCAGTAACAACCTTTATCAACTTAGAATTTATGGTTTTCATTACTATACTCTGTCATAAATCAAACAGCATTTAAAAAAAATTCAGCTTGCAATTTTAAAATAACAATTTTTCTTCTTCTCTGTTGTCCAGCTCTCCAGACAGTTCACAATCCAGTATGTTGAAGGCAGAAGAGCAATTCTTGTATTTTGAAAACAGAGAGTCAATAATTCTTTTTTCTCTCAGTATCATAATGCAGTCTAATTTATTCTTCTTTAGCCGTCTAAACTTGGCAGACCATAAATTTTGAAGCCAAAAAAGGGGAGAGAACCAATAACAGCCTTTCTTGTTATGACGTCATCCTCTCGAATTATTTATTTATATCCCAGTGGGAAAATCTCTTAAATATTTTTCATCTTTCTTGCTTCTCATAGCTTGACAGAAGTAAATACTTCATTTGAAACCCAGCTTAAAATTTACTGTTTTCATTACTACGGTGCTTATCTCTGAGTCATAAAGCTTTAAAGGGTAGTTCAGCTCGTAGATTTAAAATGGTTGTTTTTTCCTCTTGGGTTCAAATCTCCAGGCAGCTCAAAATCCTCCATTTTGAAGGGAAAAAAGCAATTCTTTTAGTCCTTTTTTCCTCTTATTTCAACATTTAAAATTAAATCCTCCAATGGTTTTAATAAGATTTCCCAAATATTATCTTGTCATATGATGATACACTCCAGATAGGGTCCCAGTTTTTACAAATACAGCCTTTCTAAGACTCTTACAGCCACCTCTTCTGACACAGAAATTAACTGTTCTGCATTCCTCCTGCACGTTATTCTTATCTCTCTAGTGGGGGTCTGCTAAAAGAGAGGTTGACTCACGGCTATTAAACAAATCGTCTGGCATCTTCTCATGATCTTATCCATCTCTGTAGTTGTGTGGACTCATGCCGGCAGAGCAGCCGGCTCCTCCCATCTCCTTGCGTTAAGATGGCAGATTCCCTCTGACGTTGCATTTTTCCAGAGAGTTCTGCCATAGCATCTGTTGCCCCAAAAACCTTCTCCTAGGAATTTGGGTGGGGATTTCTCTCAGGGGGACCCCAAAAAGAGATAAGCGTTAGCAGCAGTCCCAGAGCTTAGGGAAATTGCAGCCATCTTCATCCAATGACAAACCACACCCCCAAGAATTTAAATGCTTCTTACTGTAAATATTCTGGCTCTCAAACATCATATGTGACTTTTATGTTAAGTAAGTTTAGCCACTCCGGGGGCAGCTACATTTTGGAAATAACTGACATTATGTGACTGCCAGTTACATTTTAGAAATAACTGGCATTATGTGACTGGGTCTGCCTTTCCTATCACAGACATCAGCTTCAATCAAGAGATGTTTTCACCAAACCATAATAGCATATCTCACTAATGAAGTAATTCTCCAACCCTGTGTGAGAGAATCTTGATATACAGTGGATGCAATCTTAACCTACAGTTAGGCTGCCACATGTCCCTTGTGCTGGCTTAGGAATGTTGCAAATGTTCCGTAAAGCAGATTTGCACCACTCTCAGAGTCTAGGAGGACAGCATACATCCATGTGCTGTCCTCCCTGACTCTGAGAGTGTTGCAAACGCGCTTTATGGTACATTTTCTGCTTTATGGCAGAAGATTTAGCCAAGAGGGTTAATGCCTCCGTTTGCCCGAAGATAACACCTGAAAATCTCAAGGTCGTGAGCTCGGGACTGCCGGAAGTCTCTGTGAGCAGCAGACCTTGGAATCTGCGGCTGATTAAAAGCTGAGTTTCAGCTGCCTCGTGGGAGGAGGAGTGTGCTGAAATCAGCTGCATCTCGGGTGGCAGCAGGGAAGCCTCATCAGCCAGCAGACGACAGACGGGTGGCTAAAGAAAGAAGGCTAAATCCAGAAAGAAAGATCTGTAGGAGTGTTGTTCTTGGAAGATAGAACATTTAATTCTGTAAATTGTAAAAACCTTCGGGTTTGTGAGAAATTCTGCCTATGTAAACCGCCTTGAGTTCAATCATTAGAGGAATCTAGTGATATTAAGAAAGGCGGTATATAAATAAATGTATTATTATTATTATTATTATTATTTTTCAACAAAAATCCCATATTTAACCTCTATCTGACTCAATTCCTTAATCAGGAGGGGCCATTTGGGCAGCGGTACCTGTCCAATGTCTTCTGCCGTGAAGACAGATGCAAAGAACTCATTTAATTTCTCTGCAATCTTCAAGCCCCTTTTTATTTCCAAGTCCCCTTTTATTTCCCTTTTTCCTCCCTCCCTGTCCAGCAGGCTGACTGCCTCTCTGGCAAGTTTCCTACTTCTAACATAGTTGAAGAAGCTTTTTATGTTGTTGGCCATGTGTTCCTCAAAGTCTTTCTTGGCCTCCCATGTCACCTTCTTACATTTCTTTTGCTAGAGTTTGTGTTCTTTTTTATTGTCCTCACTGGGGCAAGACTTCCATTTACGGAAGGAAGCTTCCTTGCCTTTTACAGCTTCTCTAACTTTACTTGTTAGCCATGGAGGAACCCTCCTCCATGGACCTAATCAAGCCCTTCTTTCTATGTGGTATACATTCCTACTGGGCCTCGACTATGGTTGTTTTAAACAGCCTCCACGCAGCCTGGAGAGATTGAACTATTTTTACCTTCCCTTTCCATTTTTTTCTAACTATCTTCCTCAACTGAGGGAAATCTGCCTTTCAGAAGTCAAGGGCTTTTGGGACAGATTTGCTCAGCACTCTTTGCCCAACATGCATGGCAAAACAGATCGCATTGGACATAGTTGTTGTATCCAGTGATTGAGTAATCCCCTCAGGGTGCTGAGTTATCGCAAGAGTTCGCAAGGTGATCTGAAGGGTCAACACAGGGTTAAAAAAACCCTAACAAATGGGGGAAATAAGGGATTTTTACTGCACTACTCACTGTTAAGGCTGTCCACTGCATCTCTACTCGCTACTCTAGTCTTGCTTCCTCCTAATCATCTCCCACTGGAGATAATGCTGCCTTGTGTGTTTCAGATCTGATTGGATTATTTAATCACTCCTGATGTGTGACATGGTAGAATTACTTGCCCTGAGAGATGGAATGCTTAAGACAATGAGGGTGCAATCTGAAATTGTGCAGGAATGGTGAGGCCTGCTGGCCTGCGCCATGTCCAGTGCACCTTAGGCACACTGGGGAGCCTTCCTGGAGCAAGGGCACCTTGCTCTCCTAAAGTAAATGTTGTCAGTAATAAAAGCGAAGCAAACTGACTGCCTGGTCCTATGCTGCTGGGCTCTCATATGGGCAGCAGCGTCGAAATGGCAGCCCCTCCTCCGAGGAAAGCTGCTGGCCCTGCAATTGGGCTACTCCAGTCTTTGCCTGCTATTTTGCAGGAGGAGACTGGAAAGCCCCGAGTTGGGCTTCCAAGCCAGCCCAACACAGAGTGGGGGGATGAGTGGTGAGCACTGCCTCCATTCCCACCCCCTCCTGGGGCTACTTCTTCCCCCCACCCAGTCCTGCCTTTCCCAAGCCCTCCCCCCTGCCTGAAAACCATTCTGCCTCCATCCAGCAAGGCCCAGCACTGGTAGGGCATCCAACAGTGGTGCAAACATGCTTGATGGAATGTTTGCAACACCCAGAGATGGCACTGGCCCAATGGCATAGAATTATTATTATTATTATTATTTATTTGATTTGTATCCCGCCTTTCCGCCACAAGGCCCTCAAGGCGGCATTTACAAGGTTAAAAACACAGTAAAAAACAATTAAAAACAGTATTAAAAGACAATAAAAACAATATTAAAAATACAACATACAACAAATTAATCCCTAGGATCATAAAATATATAAAAAGAATGCAAAAAAGCCAGCCAGCCAGCCTGTCAGCAACTAAAAGCCTGCTGAAATAAGGCTAATAGAAGGTGCGCAGTGCCAACACAACATGATTGCATCAGTGCTGTGCAGTTAGCGCCAACACAGAGACACCAAGCGGCCCCTCCGCATCAGTGCTAATGCAACGCTTGCGCTGTGCCTCCCTTGTATTGGAAGAAGCTGGCTGGTGCAGAGGAGGCACCAGTTCGGGACAAGGGAGGTAGTGGCGGGGGAGGGTGGTTCTAGGTGGGCTGTTGGTGGGCTGGCAGGCATGCCAGCTCGGGAGGGGGACAGGCCTGTTCAGGACGCCAGGTGGCCCCGATTTTGGCTGCACAGTCTCCTTGCATCTGTGCTTTTCATTTCATGCCCTTACCTTAGAGGAGGCTCCAGTCTCCCCCGTGCACTCCTTGCCAGCGCCATCCTATTTGGCACTATGGTATTAGCGCTGATGCGGGCGTGCTGAGCAGCACCCCTGTGTCAGCGCTAAGGCAACAGGACCGGCGCTGCTGGCAGCGCCAGTCCTGTTGCGCTCGTGCAGTGCCTCCCTTGCATCGGCCGAAGCCAGCCAGCACAAGGGAGGCACCATGATGGGGCGGCATGGGGATTGGTGGAAGGGAAGGAGGTGGAAGCAGGACATGGGCGGGCTTGGAAGGTGGCCATATGGCCACTTCCTAAGCCTGTCTGCGAAGCTGCGAGGCCCCAATTCAGGCCGCGCAGTCTCCTTGGATCTGTGCCCACTCTTTAGCGGGCGCAGATCTGAGGAGCACATGAGAAGCTTGGAGCTTCCCCTATGGTAAAGGAACAAATGCTCCCTTGCCATGGGGGGGGGGGCTCCAGTCTGTTCTATGCAGTGTTTGATATGGTGCTATCAAGTCGGCCTTGCCATTCTGGTGCTGCATAGGATTGCACCCTGAATCTGTGCCTGCTACACAGAATTCAGGCCACGCGGCCTCCTAATTGGGCTTAGGATTTGGCCTTATGGTTGAATCCGGAGCCCGCCCATGTCCTGGACTGGCCTGCCTGCTGGCCCGTCCAAATCCCACCTGATTTGGAATCCCAAATCCCAGAGCCTCCCTCCCCCACCCACTTCCACCCCCGTCCCAAAATGGTGCTTTCCTGGAGCAAAGGAATGAGCAACGCTGGAACTAATGACGTCACGCTGATGCTATGACGTCGCAGAGACATGACAAGTGGGGCAGGATTGCACTGCCAGTCTGATAAGATTGGGCCCTCAATCTGCTAAACTGTAGTGACTCAGGGCCCAATCCAATCCAACTTTCCAGTGCCAGTGCAGCCGCAATGCAGCCCTGATGAAAGGGAACATTTACTTACTTGGAGGAAGCCTCTGTGACTGCCCCCCATTGCTGCCCTGTTGCTGCACCAGGGCTGGAAATTTGGATAGGATTTGGCTCTCAAAGACTGAGCTGCAGATCAAAACTTTCCTGGTTCAAACCTTGCCTCTGCCATGAATTCTCGCTAGGTAGTCTTAGGCAAATTGCTCTTCCTCAGCCTCAGCTGCAATATGGTCCCCTTACAGGCAGTGGTGTCATTCAAATGATTTAGGAATAGGAACTCACTTTTGATTGGCACTTGTCGGGAAATCCGGAACACCTGTTCTGGTCTGTTCCCCCTGAATGACATCACTGCCTTCGCCCCCCTAGGAATCCGGAGTCGCTCCTTTTAACCCTCTGAGTTCCGGCCAACCAAGAAGAAAAGCTCTTTGCAGAGGAATTGGGCGGGGGGAGGAGGGAGAGTGAAGTGGGCAGAGTCAGCCCTAATTTTAACTAGTGGAACTGAGTTCCCCTGCGTTCCCCCTGCATGACATCACTGCTTACAGGGTTATTGTGATGCATACAATGTGATGCACAGGGTTATTGTGATGCGTATGAAAATACATGAAGTACAGCACTTCACAGGGAGCCCTATATTGTGAAAGAGTCTCTCCACTTCGGAGATTTGAGAAAATTGGGACGTGTGATACCAATACAGTTGCAAGAATAAGAGACGAGGAGGCACTTCCCCAAGGGAACATGTGTGAATCTATAACAGAATGCAAAATAAATAAATAAATATGTAAATATTTGAAAAACTAATTAGGTTATTGTGGCGTCAACTGTAATGGGCCAGAGACAAGATCTGATGAAGTGGCAGCCTCCACCACTACCGCCAGGCCCCTTGGAATTGAGCTACTTTATGACAAGTGTGTGCGGGGTGGGGCATTTAAGGCAACTGACTGGACCTATTCCCTGAAAAGTGTCAAAATAGCCCACATGGGGGAAGGCGATATTTTGCAGATCCCCAAATTCAAGCCAAAAGTTTTCTAATGAGAATTTGGCTTGATAGTTTCCTTTCATACAGAAACTCTGAATGTTGCTTTAAAATAATCACAGCAGAATATTTAAATGACGCCAGGTTCTCATTAGCAGGGAACATGAACTTTTGGGGGGCAATTTTCATGAGAAGTTGCATAAATCAGACATTAGCTCCAAAACTGTCATTTTGACAACAGTACATTACGATTAGCATTAACAGTATTGATTAGTTTATAACACTGTGCCATTTACCTGAGCAATCTGAAAACATCTGCTCTCCTAGAACTTATTTGGGTGGAAGTTTATAAGTGCTAAGTATCTCTAATTTATTTTCTTTTGAAGTTATACACAATGGAAGCATTCTACCTCCCTTCATTTTTTCAGTAGTGCTAGTAAACAATCTATATAGCATAGTAGGATCAAGGTAGTTTTTCATTTTCTAAAAGGATGATCAAAAGGAGGATGGAACTATTACAATGCTTTGTTGCTGCCAAATAATAGACCTGTTGTGAAGAATTTTAAATGGTATGTGGGAAGAGGATATTGTAAGCAGCTCAGTCATATTATGTTTGTACGTTTGTAATCTCTAAATTAAAGGTAAAGGTAAAGGTTTCCCCCCGACCTAATGGTCTAGTTGTGACAGACTGTAGAGGGCGGTGCTCATCTCCATCTCAAAGCCTGTAGAGCAGGGGTTTTGTCCAAGGACAAGCTTCCGTGGTCATGTGGCCAGCATGACTATACACCGTAGCGCACGGAACGCCGTTACCTTCCCACCGAAGTGGTCTCTATTTATCTTCTTGCATTTAGGTGCTTTCGAACTGCTAGGTTGGCAGGAGCTGGGACAAGCAACGGGAGCTCACTCCATTGTGCAGTCTTGAGCTCCCAACCTTTTGGTCGGAAAGCCAGGCAGCAGTGGTTTAACCCACTGCGCCACCACATCCCTAATCTCTAAATTAGGAGTCTGCTATTGATGCATGAAATGCTTTGCTTATTGTTGTCACCTGGCAACCTTTAGAGTTTTCAGAGTTGGAGACAATTGCCAGCTCAAGGACACAGGGGAGTAAGAGCCCTATCTAGTAGACAAAGCACATGCTTTGCAAGCTGAAGATCCCTGGTCTAGTCTTTGGCATCTCTAGGTAGAGCTGGTAAAGACTCCTGCTTGAAGCCCTAGAGTGGCACTGCCAGGCAGTGTAGACCTAGACAGACCATGGTCTACTTCAGTTTAAGGCCACTTCATGTTACGTATGGGGAAGGCTGGAAAGCCAGTCACCCTTCCTGAGAGTTGAGCACGCTAAAAAAGATGGTATGTTGTGGTGAGAGCTCCCATATTAAATCCAGTTATTGCTGGCCTCCTGGAGAGTGGGCAAAACTGTTGGGACACAAAGACTGGTGAAACAAGATTTTGCTTTTCTGCCAGATGGTCACAGGGAGAGGTGCTCTGGTTATTTTGAGTCTGCAGGCTGCGTTATTACAAGTCTTTGTCTCTCATAGCAATCAGGAGCAAGATCACGCATGCATCTGACTGGCAAGACTTGTGTAATGCCAGCTCCACCTACTGGCCGATTGTATGAGTACCATAGGAGTAAATGTTTTCTTTACTCATCAAGCCTTTTCATATATTGTTCTATCTTGCAACTAGACTGCTCTATCCTCCCTTTCCCTTTAGAAATCTTTTAGTAAAACTCTTTTGCATAAACCAATCTGCCTTGTTCTGGATCACAGTGGAATTGTCAGCCTCCTCGCTCCACAAGCATTACTGCAAGAGTGAGTTTAATAGAGACCATTGAAGTCATAACATGGTCTAGGAGAGCAGTTTAGCCCAGGAAACTCTTCTGGCAACCTGATACCTGGGCAGATGACAGCTGATTTGAACTACCAAGCATTTCCTACTAAGGCATGAACTACTAAGCTGCATGTTCAAGCCGAGTGGGCGAGTGGGGTGTGTGTGTGTCATAGGTAGCACAGCCCCTTTTGTTCACGACAGCAACCAACTCCGCTTCCAGAAATTTCATGTAAATGTTAAACACCGTGGGGAATAGAATAGATCCCCGTTGCACCCCACACAACATCCTCAACACCACTTTCAGACCATCTCCCAGCACTACTTTCTGGAGCAGGACCACTCAAAAAAGTACCTCCAGGCCCCAACTCAGCCAACCACCCCAGGAACAAGTGCAAAGTTGGTGCTCAACCCTTGGGCTATGGCTCTTCCCAATCTGTGGAGGCCACTTTTAAAACTGTAGCAGATATGTTTGGGACAACCTTGTGTGACTCTGTGTGTGCTGCCTCTTGTATACAGTATATGAGCACCATCATCTCCTCCAAGTAAATGCCTGTTAAACTAACCTGAATATCCATACCAGATAAACACAGGCAAGAGGTATGATCCAAAGCAGGCAATGGGAAGTATTGTCCAATACAAAATAGGCTTCTTGGAGTGCTATGCACACAGAACTGATGGGTGGAGGCAGAGTAGGGCACAGTTTGATATTCAGATCAAGCAGGTTGAAGATCAAAATGTTTTCTTCCCGGCTGGGGCTTGCCAAGACCACAATTATTAATTATTTGACTGAGCTTCTGTAAACTTCTACAGCAGCTTCTCTTTTAACCTGGCAGAATAAATGCATTCTAGGGCCAGTGTTACCAAGTTGGCAGGGAAATAATTGGCATGGCCTCCTGCTTTTGTTCCAGTACTAGATGCCTTCGGTTTTACAGGTGATGTTTGTGTTTCCCCACAGGTGTGCAAATAAACAGGCAGAGCATGCTTGAGGGCCCTGTCCTGGACTGAGTTGCTTTTGCTGACTGGAATCTGCAGGAAAATAGCTTCATAGCTTTGCAGGCTGGTGGTGGCCTAGCTCTTGCTTTCAAGCTCTCTCGCATGCAAATGAAATTGCCAATTAACAGCGCAAGCCTAATCATGCTTATTTGGAAGTGAGTCATGTTCATTTCAGCAGGACATGCACTTCCATGGAAGCACTTAATATTGCAACCTAAAAATGTGGTTTTTTAAAGGACAATTGGAAAAGAAATTGAGCATCTAAACTGGAAGTGGAGTTGGTGGGAATCCCCTTTGCTCTTGCTCATGGAGAAAAAAAGGACTAAAAATAATGTTATGTAGTGGTGTGTGTGTGTGTGTGTGTGTGTGTGTGTGTGTGTGTGTGTGTGTGGTCAGTATTACAGCTCCAGCATTTATCAAATACTGAAAACTTAGATTCAACTCTATCAATGTGCTCTTCATTCTCCCAGAATGCTTTGAGAGGTAGAGCTTGCATGGTGGGTCATTGTAAGAAAGGTGGCTGAAAACCAAACCAAAGGTGGTGCAGGAGATTCATATTCAGGAGGATCTCTTGTAATAATTAAATATGTGTTTGTACGTATGGATGAGGAGCTTTAGACTGAGGTTGAGGGAAAATTTGTTTTTAAAATCCAGATTGCCTCCCCACCAGAGCTGCTAAATGTCCCATGGGGGAAAACTTCTGGTTAACTCCTGCCCAATCCAAATTCTGACCCTGCATACTTTTTAAGAAATATTCCTGATCTGTGATTCCCTGTATCATGCCTGGTTTGTCCTCGCACTTTTTTGTGCAGCTGCCTCTATGTAGTCATGTTTATCTACTTTAACTATGTTCTCTAAGATACTTTGGAAAGGGGCAGCGCAATCCTAAACCCCGCGCAGTGTCAGGCGATCGGCATTCCCGCGTTGGCGCTAAGGCAATAGGAATGGTGCTGCAGGCAGCGCCGGCCCTGCTGTACCTGCACTGAGCCTCTCTTGTGCCAACAGCGAGGGAGGCTCCATGCCGAGGTGGTACGGGGATTGGAGGGAGGGAGGCGGGAGCGGGACTTGGGCGTGACGTGGGCAGGCTTGGGAGGTGACCATATGGCCACATCAGGGAGGACCACAAAGCCCTTCAAGGAGGCTGCGCGGCCCCAGGCCGTGCGGTCTCCTTGGATCTGCGTCCACTCTTTAGTGGGTGCAGATCCGAGGAGCACATAGGGGAGGCTGGAGCCTCCCCTACGGTAAGAAGTGCACGCTCCCGTGCCGCAGGGAGGCTCCAGCCTCCACCTACCTAGCACTGTATAGGGCGCTGGCTGGCCGCCGCTCCTACCCCAGCGTTGAGTAGGATTGTGCCCTGAGTTGCTCTGAATATAATGGGGGAAACATTGTTTATTGATAATGTAGTATCCAGCTTTGTATTTCTCATCTTGTTCCAATAGATTCCAATAGATCCAAATTATTATACTCTCCAAGGCGGCTTTTTAACCTTGGAAGTACCGTTGTCCCAAATGGCACTTTAAGGGTAAAATAAGCCCTTCTTCGAGGATCCTTTCAGCAGGAAAACAGTGCAGAGGTAAACCCTGTGGTTTCAATCCAAATTGTGACATTGCATAGTTGCTACACTTGAGTAAACATGAGCCTGTAACTATACATCTTGTGTTGCATGTAGTTTGGCCCTAACCTATTAACCTTGCAGCCCTGAAATCACAGGCTTATGGCCACTTTATTGAAACTGACAAAACCTGCAGCAGGGAAAATGTAAATTCATCACCCCCACGTGCGGGCTACTAATTTGGGGGAATGGTACTAGCTGTCTACCTCCCCTGAGCTACACGGGCATGACAGCCTGGCTCCAAACTCTCTTGGTCTTGTACCCAAGAGAGTTCCTCAACACCAAAGGGGTCGAGGCAGCTGAGGCATGCCAGCAGGAGCTCACTGCTCAGGCATGCTGGCGGGAGCTCACTGCCTGGCCAGCCTGAAGACCAGCAGGTCACGTGGAGAGTCCAAGCCACCAGACGCTGGATTTCGGAGCTCTGGTATTTGTTGCCTATTTTCTGTTGCCCTCTTGAATTTACGGCATTTTATGACCTCTTTCTTTTTTCATTGTAATGAGGAATTCTACCCCTGCACTTTCTGGCTTTTCCTGACTCCTACAATCTCGTTATTTTGTGTTTCGTTTCAACTGTGTGAGATTTACTACCAGCCAGACGACCTCCTGGATGCCATTACACTATATTGTGAGTGAATCTTTTACTTGATCCTTGGACTGTCAAGCTGTTCCAATGAGGCGGAAAAGAATGCTTTCACCTACTAGCTCCAATATTGAAATGCTTTTGCCGTCCTGTAAACAGACAAGATTAGACACTTTCTTTTTGTCCTCCCAAGCCCCCGCTTTAAATGAATTGCCTCCGAGCCTGACCCGCTCCCATGTGGAGACCCATCAAGTGCCTCCTCTTCCTTCTAGTGAATTATTGGAGCCTCAACAGTCCCCCCTCCCTTCTGGGGAGTCTTCGGCTTGTGGGGTGACCTGCAAGTCAACTAAACTACTAAAGGATCACTCACTCTTAACCGCCCAGACGGTCTCCCAAATATTTTACCAGCTATCTCACATTTTGGATATCTTAAAGAGACAGCAACAGATTATCTCCAAGTTGCCTTTCTACTTTCCCAAGACTTTTCCTGATTCTATGCTGGACACTCACCAAGTGACTTCTGTTCATGTTTCACCCACAAAGACTTCTCCTTCAGACCCTTACCGATTCTCCAATCAACCAGCTTACCAAGCTCACTCAGCGGTTATTACATTGTGTTACTTTAATGACTTCAGAAGACACCCGGACTGGTTCAGTATTCCTCAGGCCAGGAGACACCTGGCCTTTTTACTTAAAGTACCTGTATCTGCTGTTGATCTTTTGAAGATCTCAAATTTGTCCCCTGCATGGAGACCTTCTCGTCTACTTTTGGAATTCCAGTCTAATTACATACCCAGACTTCTGTTTGCCGCTGCTAAATTGCTCCAAGGGTTAGGAATTATTCCCCATAGATTTTTCAAGAACTTAACTACCTCGAGCCTCACTTTGAATAAGAGTCTCTCTTATGGAAGAAGGACAAGAGACCCTCTTACTGTACAGCCTTCTGCTTTGGAACGGACTGGTAGCTCTTCCCTTCCCCTTTTGGACTGTCCTCTAGATTAACCCAACTTCCCCTCCCTCTCTTCTCCTTTGCAGGCTGTAAAGATCAATATTACCCCTCCAGAAAACTTGTTGCTAGCCTCTCCTGAATGTGTTATTGATTCCTTGTCCCTTCAGCCTCCCCCCTTCTAGCTCCTATATTGGATCTTGCGTGTTTCCCCCTCTGCTACCCCCTACCCCATCATAAATATTTCTCCTCATATCCCTCTTTCTCCAACCTGTATTGTAAAAAAAACAAAAACTTCTTTAGCTGATTCTTTTTTATTAGTAGATGCTCTATTCCAACATCCCCCTCCTCTTAATTTTGACCTTACAGACTGTTGCCTTGCCGTTAACAACAAGGCCCAGCATCAGGATTCTCAGTTATCCCTTTCTCTCCATAATAAGCCTCTTACCTCTGTGCATCCTCCAACCCCATTGGTGTCTAATTCTCTCTCCAATATTTTTCCTTCTGATTCACCTTCTGTTTCTTCAAGAAGCTCAACAATCCCCAATACTTCCTGTTGACTAACTGGCTCCTCGTCGTCCCTTCCAAACTCTGTTCCGTCCCTAAATTTAATTTCTTGGAATATTTCTGGCTGGAGGAAGAAAGCCTCCGATAAAGATTTTATTCAATAGTTGGAATCATTTGATATAATACTTCTTCAGGAAACCTGGTCCTTAACCCCTCCGGTTGTCTCTGGATACACTTCTTATCATCTCCCTGCCTTTAAGATTAATCAGTTGGGCTGCCCTTGTGTTGGCCTATGCTATCTCCTTAAATTGATTTCCTCTTTTACCCTGTCCCCCCTTTCTTCCTATTCTTCTTATATTCAAATTTTATTAATTCACAGTAATGATCTCAAGATCTTGCTGTTTAATGTATATATCCCCCCTGCAGTTTCCTCTCCCCATGCCTTGTGGGCTGACCTTGAGAACCTTGTTGTGAAATACTCCAACTCCATGCCTATGGTTCCTCTCCTAATTTTAGGGGACTTTAACACCAGGATAGGTCCCAACAATTCTGTCCTAGCTCATTATATGAACTGGAACTCTGAGGATCAGATTCCTTCCTGGTTTCAACACCCAAGGCTATCCAAAGATCCTACTTTTAATAGTTATGCCTCTTTCTTGATTGAACTGTGCCTTTCCTCCAATGTGATTATCCTTAATGGCACCACAGGTAATGATATCCTGGGAGAATTCACTCATCTTTCGGTTAGAGGATCAAGCGTCATTGACTACGCCCTTCTTTCCCCAGATCTTCTTTCCTTTCTATCCGACTTTTCTGTTGGTCTTTGTTCTGAAAGTGATCATCTTCCTATTTTGCTTTCCTTTTCTTTTCTTTTCCGCATGTCCTCTTCTCTACCCTCTTCTTCTTGCTCTATTCAACCTATCAAATGGACTCCTAAAACAGAACAAGCCTACTTCTCATGGACTTTATTACCTGAGACCACAACTTATCTTTCCCAGTTGACCTCAGCCTCTTCTCCCTCTGCAACTATTTCCATATACAATTCCCTAGTTGACTCATTAGTTTTATTCCTTAGAACAGGGGTCAGGGAACTTTTTACCCCAAAATATATTTAGATATGCCGACATTACCCCCTCACCC
>JAJKFI010000034.1:481110-501128 GCA_029204185.1 Lerista edwardsae
AAAGGTTCCCTGACCCCTGGTCTAAACCTATAGATTTTAATTTTTTGACAGTTCCTAATAAACCAGCAGGTAGCTTGCTATCAGATAAAAGTTGGCAAATCAGGCTTTTGGGGGCAGTGTTGTAACAAATTCTCAACCAAATACCACTATTTTAGATTTGTCAAAGTTTAGATGTAAATTGTTAGACAACATCGGTTACATTGGCTTAAGGCCGGCCCTGTTTTAGGTACTCTTATGCATCTGGCAATCGGATGTTTAAATCCAATAAATGAACAGGAGAGCAACACCACATCATCTGAGTACAAGTGTAGGGGGACATGAGAAGAACTAAATTTTGGACTATGGCCATTCACTCCATCAAGGAATGGGGCTAAATTGTTCAAAAAAAGATTAAAGTAGGGGTGAGGATGCAGCCTTGTTTGACTCCCATGTTTGTTAGCATCTGTTTAGACAATTTGCCTTTCCAGGAATATCTTATTTGAAAGGATGTGTTTGGGTATAGTGACAATAGTAGTATTAGTATTAGTATTAGTATTAGTATTAGTATTAGTATTAGTATTAGTATTAGTAGTAGTAATAATAATAATAATAATAATAATAATAATAATAATACTGTTGATGGCGTTGCTATTGAGTTTTGTCCACAGAGTCAAAAACACCCCACAAATCTAAAAAGGTGCTGTAAAGTTTAGTACCTGCTGACTTCACCTGTTTGTTTATAAGTTTTTATAGCAGTAAGCAATTATCTCTGCCAGAAACCTTATTCCAGGCCGAAAATGTTCTTATCTATCGTCCATGAGATAAGCTTATTTAAAGGGGGTTTAAAATATACTTTCCCAACCACTGACAGCAGGCTGATTGGCCTGTAATTAGTCAGAATTTTATAATCCCCTTTCTTTAAGAATTATGATCGCATCCAGCCAGTCACTGGGTAAGATCCCCAATTTATTTATTGATGTAAAAAAGGGGGGGAAGTAAGGCTGCCCACAAATCAGAGTCATATTTCAGAAGGTTGGGAGGGATAATGTCTGGGCCAGGAGATTTATCCTGTGTTGGCTGACTTATTAACTCTTTGACCTCCACCATAGTGATCGGAGGCCAATTGAGCATGTTTGAGGACGTAAAGTCTATTTGGGGACAGGGAACCTTGCTCTTGTCAAAGAATACATGCAAGAAGTGCTGCTCCCAATTATGCAGATGCACCAACACTGGGTCATACAGTTCTGACTTTTAAGTCTGTAATTGCAGCCCCAAAAAACTTGGTATTTTTCTGGGTTAGGGCAAGGACTAATTCACTCCATTGATTAATGATAAACTCCCCCCCCCATGAGGGCTTTCAGCTGGTTTTTGAGTAAGTGGTATTCAGCAAAAGAACTGGGACTGTCTAGTTTTCTGAAATTCATGTAGGAATCTCTCAGGCAGGACTTTAAGTCCCTGCAGTCAACATCAAACCAATCTTTCCTTTTCTGAGATGGGCACTCCCTCCATGAGTTAGATCTAGCTCCTAGCAGATCCCAGATTTGTTTAATTAAGTCCATGTATGCTGTAATGTGTGCATGTTGGTCGTTCTCATTCAAAAAGTTCAACAGACAGCTATTACATTTTTTGGACGCAATTTACTCTTGGAATTTTTGGTACAATTCAGATACATACTGAGCTGTTTCAGAATATTTTCTTTTGGGCACATGCAGGCACAGCAGCTTGCTTTGGCCCCAGTATAGGATGGGACCAGGAAAGGTCTATATCAAGAGTCAGAACCATGGGGAGATGGTCCCCTACATGGAAGTCAGTCATCGTCGATCTGAAATAATCAACTATGTTGGCCCATTGAGGTGAGACAAACGTAAATTCACCCGCATTGCTAAATTCCAATAGGCCACTTAGCCAAATCAATGAGAGTTGAATACAGAACCTAGCTGGAGCAACCCCTGCAATTTTAGAATGGGTGACCTTCAATTTCCTGCTCAGGCAATGGCAAGGTGGAAGGGTTACTCCTCTGTCCACTTTAAGGGCCTTATAAAAAACTGGTCAGAATTTCCAACCCAGATACAAGTCAGCAGATACAAGAAATTGCACTTTGGGAAAACTCCTCTCTAGGGCTTCCATGCAATTTTTTAAAATTTTATTGTTTATTACAACAAAAGCAAACTCACAACTACAAATATATAAACTAAACAAATAAAAACTTCAGAATATATACATTCAGAATAAACAAATTCAGAATATATAAAGCAAGTGTGAAGTAATACATCTAAATTACTTACTTCCTCTACAATATATTGATAACTGCTCAAATTAAAAATTGTGTCTCTTAGCCAGCCTCTTATTATTTTCTTTAATAATTTTTTTAAGATCTTCTTATCATTTCTTTTAATCCCCAGCAAAATGTTTTACATCTAAATTGTCTGCCTATTTGTCAAGTCCATAAATCATTGCAAACAATGTTTCCCTTCTCATGCAGGAAGTCAATGAGTGGTTTCCAGTTATTCAAAAATGACTTTACTGACTTCTCTTTAAGTAAAATCATAAGTTTATCCATTTCCATTAAAGTCCAGAATTTTTATCCCTAATCCTCAATTGATTTTATTTTTATTACAAAAAATAATATATCTTTCTGGAACTTTCCAATATTGGAAAGTTGCCAATATTTGTCATATTGTCCTTGCCTCAGTTGTCATATATAAAAATAAGATTTCAAAGTCTTTTGGTACCTGATCATCAAGTATACCCAGCATCTGGTTTCATTTGTAAATTTACCTTAAAAATCCACTGCATCTAGCAAAACCCACTGAAAAATCTAGAAAAATCCACTGCATCTGCACTGTAGCAAAACCCATTATCTTTTTGCTTTTGAGCAAGTTCACCACATATAGAAATGTACCTTTTTGTTTCTTACACTTCCAGCATTTATTCAACATATTTTCATACATTTTTGGTACTTTAATTGGTGTTATATACCATTTATACGTCACCTTGTAAACGTTATCTTTAAGATTTACATTTAATGTCTATTTCAATCTTTTAATCCACAAACCTTACCACTGTTCCATTAAAATCTTGTGACCAACATTTTTTGCCTGTTGTATCATTCATTCTTTAACTTGTTCCTCTTCTGTCTCATATTTCAGCAGTAACCTATACATTTTAGCAATACAGTGTTCTTCTCCACAATTGGGTTTCTAATAATGACATTTGGTCTTCAAAAACATATAACTTTTTAACCACTTTAAATCTCTCAAAAAGCTATACATATTGAAACCATTGACAACTATACCTGTATTCTAATAGTTCCTCTCTTGTCTTCATCCTGCATTTTCCTTGTAAAAAAGCTAATAGTATACAGTAACCAGATGTCTCTTGATGTTGTACCATGACCAAAAATGCCCTCCTGTGGAGAAACTCATAATGCTATTTTTGTGTAAGACCTATTTTTATATTTGTTCCATATTCTCAACAATGCATGTCTAATATTTTTTTATCTTTTTAATATCTTTTTAAATTCCATATTTGCCTTAGAATTGTGTATCTCTTTGTATAGAAGTCCAAGTTATGAAAAATTATCTGTACAAAGAGATACAAATTGTTAAACTGCTTCATTGTGTAACAACAGGGCTTCCATACAAATTGTTAAAGTACTCCACTATGTATCCCTTTGGAGCCTATCACCAGTTGGGGGGGGGTATAAACATTAACCAAAATTAGCATCAGTCAGTTAAAGACAACCTTGGTTGTCTTTAATGTTATAATTCTTGGCCGGGATAGATATGAAACTCTAATTAAAACTATCTGATACCAAGATGGCTAAATCTTCCGATGGACACCCCTTCAATTTAACCTTATGTGCAGGGAGAAAATATACATTATATTTTAAGCTAATAGCACCCTGGACCCAGGTTTCCTGGAATAAGATAACATCAAAGCCCTTAAGGTAATTTAATAGATCCTTATTGCCACATTTCGCCTTTCAGCCAGTTATGTTCCAAGACAGAACCTGTAAGGAGGATTTGGGATCATAGGAGGATGTTGTAGTCAATCCCCAGTCAATAGATTATCATCTGATCCAATGAAATCACATATCACATCCACCTCTGGGTCAGTTCTCATGACTGGTGTCTGAAAGCTTATCCTAGCAGCAGTGCTTTGATCAAGCAGGTGTTAATGAATCATGGCTTTTACTTCAATCCTTTTGGGACCACAAGGTACCTGGGGTGAGGAGACCAATGGGGAAGAGACTACTGTGGAGTTTGAAGTCTTTGGACCAGGGCCAGGGCCAGTCATTAGTATAGGTCCATTCTCCAGTGGTATCTCCTTGCAGTAGAAGAAAAAAAGTATCTTTCCCATTGATTTGTCTTCTCTAGCAGCTACAGAGGCAAGAAATAACCTTTCATAAACCCTTTAGTTGATGGAAGGAGTCTCCTATGTGAAACAAAGCAAAACCCCACTATGAGATGGAAACATGACTCTTCAGTAGCTATTGGACAGTATCCAGAGTGCTGATTTGGAGGAATATTATTTGAATCTTATTCTGTGTTCTTGCACCATTGACAAGCCTGTACCACACTGTTTGTTCTTGTACAACTAATATAATTTATTACTAGTATGTTCCTGTTCTTGTGTCACTGAGTGGGTCATTTTAGCTTTTCTTTGAGGGACTGTAGCCTGAGGAACTCTATGAGGCCTCCATGCTGCAGTGAAGCAACTAAGTGCCCAATCCTATTCAAGTTTTCAGTGCTGAGGCAGCCACAATGAAACCTCAAGGTAAGATAATATTTGTGCCTTTACCTTGAGGAGACCTCTATGACTGTCCTCACACTGCAGGATGCAGCACATCCCTCACTGGTACAGCTGGATCACCACTGGAAAGTTGGATAGGATTGGGCCCTAGGTACTCATGCCAGTGCCTGCAACCTGTGAACCTGGGTCACGGGTGCACAGAAACACCATGTTGTTTTTTCCCCTCAGCCAGTAGGTAAATGGTAAAGCAGTTGATGACTGAAAGCAAAGATGCATTACAGATTGTGTACATTACATATGCTAATATATCCCTGCAGTGGGGAAGGGAGCCCTGAGTATGCATGTTGGCTATGCCCCAGTAAAGTTTGCTGCCATGGTGCAAGAAACAGGATGACCCTCACAGCATGAATCAGCTTTGTGAGAAAAGTAATTTGTCTGCAGTGAGATATCCAGATCAATTGCTTTGGGTGAGTGGAGATGCACACACAGACCCAAATCTGCTTGTGCTCAGAGGTTTGTAGAAACCAGGTGAGCAAGTAACCTGAGGTGATACATTTACCACTGCAGTCTGAGGTGCCAACGTATGGATAGCTGTGTGTATTTCTGTACCTTTTTGCCATATTACGAGGAAAACAGTGGTTTAATGAGAAGGCAACAAAAAATAATTTATTCACTAAACAAACTAGAAATCAGAATAGGAAAGATAGAAAACAAATGGTTAGTGCAATTCAGTGGAAGCATAAGTGAAAATACAATGAAATTGGCAATAAAAATAAACATGGATATGGAATACAGGAAGTCACATACTCCACAATAAGTTCAGAGGCGTCATCCTACCGGAACGGGATGAGACCCCATTCCGGTAGTTCCGGGGAGAGCGGGAACGGAGCAGCAGCATACGGCAGACTCCGCACGCTGTTTTTGCCCACCCGCCCGCCCCTGCGCCTGGATCGCTCTGTAAGAGAGCTCTTCCGGGCACAGGGAGGCATTGCTGGGTGCTGCAAGGGGGCAGGGAGCTACAGCTCACTCGTCCGTCCCTGCGGCGTTCTGGTTGCTGGCGCCAGTGAATGACGTCACTGAATAAGTTCTATATTGATAGGGTTACTGCAGTCCCATACAGAAGCTGTACTTCTGAGGTACTATTTTGTGTGGTATTTCTCTAGGCACTTGGGGTGCAAAGATGCCTTCTAATGTTTTGTGTCTAATGTTTTATGGAGTATGAAAAACACTGTCTCTGTTTTCCCTCAGCCAGTAGGTAAATGGTAAAGCAGTTGATGACTGAAAGCAAAGATGCATTACAGAATGTGTACATTACATATGCCAATATGTCCCTGCAGTGGGGAAGGGAGCCCTGAGTGTGCATGTTGGCTATGCCCCAGTAAAGTTTGCTGCCATGGTGCAAGAAACAGGATGACCCTCACAGCGTGAATCAGGGCAGGGCAGTGAGGTTTGTTTTGGTGGCTAGATTGTAACACTGAAGTAAGGGTGGTCACCTGATTTTCCAATTGGCTTGGGAATTCTCAGTGATTACAGTGAATAGGAGAACTTTATCTAGATTTTTTGTCCCTAAAGTAATTTGGTAATTGTCCTAAATCCCATGGTAATTGTCCTAAATACCTTTGGGAAAGGTAAACAATAGGAGAGCATTTTGCAGATTTCTCCCCCTGGTAATTGTCCTCAACTAGCTAATCACCTAGCTAAAAATCAACCATCAGGTGAGATGGTTGATTCAGGTAAACATTGCAGTTGATTGTCTGCCTGCACCCAGCAAACCTGTGAGGTGTTGGGAGTTGTTGGAGCATTCGTCCCTCCAAATTGTTGAAAAGTTCTATTCTGACTTTGTCCAGACTTTTAACAATCCTTATTTGTTCTACAGCTGTATGGCTCTCAATTGCCCCATCCACAATGTCATCTTCAATATCTAGCTGCATTAATAGGTGGTTAACACTCTTACTAGTTTTATGATCCACATCCTCTTGTTCTTTAGAAGTTGGGAGTAGTGAGATCATAACCACATTTTCTACATGGGTTGCTGCAGCTTCTGTCAGCTCTGCAGAAGGAACCCTAAACTGCAATTCTACATTAGACTTTAGCTTTGCCAGGGATTTGTTTTATTTTCCCAACCAGAGGAAGTGGGTACAAGAATATGTTAAGTCACGTCCAATCTGTCAAAGGGTGGGCGGGCCTGTAGATGAAATACGGGCAGAATTACAAACTGTGCCGCTTATAAAAAATTCAATTTGAAGAGGTCTCAGTTGATATCCTAGGTCCTTTCCCTTGTATTAGAGCAGGTAGGCAGTTCATTTTGGTAATTTCTGATCGTGATAGTAGATACTTACAAGCTACCTCTTTGAGTAATATTACAGCTAAAACTGTGGCCCAAGCTTTGTTGGAAACTTTTGTTAAATTGGACTTTCCTAAAAGGATTTTATCTGCCAAAGAGACCAATTTTATGTCTAAATTGATGACAACATTGTGTGAATTGTCAAGGAATGAAAAATTGGTGTATGTACCTTACCATCTGCAAAGAAGAGTCAGAACCTATTATGGAGGGATCAAGTTGGGTGAATGTTGCTAATAATGGAGGTGAAACCTTGGATAATGAAGATCTGTTATATGGACAGCAAGTAAAATTGTGTAGAATATTGGAGAAATACAGTTCTTTGTGTTTGCAACATCATATAGAACTAGAAGTTGGGGGGAGGCCAGTCACATGCCCACTTAGGCCCTTTATAATGGTCCCCTTTATGGACCATTAGCTGAGGCTGTGGATAAGGAATTGGAGGTAGTGATCCAATTGGATGTTATCGAACCCCCTAAGAGCAAGTGGTCGTCTACCATTGTCATGGTTGAGGAAAAAAAGCTGGAAAGACAGACAGAGAGGGCATTTCGGTTCTGTACTGACTGCTGGAAGTTGAATTCGCAGACGAAAACTGATCGTTACCCATTTGCAAGATTGGATGCATTACTCAAAACTGTTGCAAAGGCCAAATTTATTACATCTTGCAAGGTATTATTGGTAAATAAAAATGAACCCTGCAAGTGCTGCTTTGATAGCTTTTGCTACACCTAGGGGATTGTATAAATTTAAATGTATGCCCTTTGACTTGTGTGGGGCTCCAGAAACTTTTCAGTGATTAATGGATGGCCTTTTGAGTAAACACCAGAACTATGCAAGTGCTTGTCTCTAAAGATATTGCCATCTTTAGTCAAAGCAGTCCAGAACATCTCGAACATAATACAGAATGTTTTTCAGACCTTACAAGAAGCTGGTTTGACTTTGCATGCTAGTAAGTGTCAGTTTGCCAAGACAACTGTACCATATCTTGGTTATACTATTGGGAATATGCAACCTCTGTTGTCTAGAGTGGAGAGTGTTTTGAATTGGCAAATCCCTAGGATGAAAAAGCAAGTTCAGAGCTTTTTGGGATTGACTTCCTATTACAGGATATTTATCACACATTTTTCAACTCTGGCTGCTCCATTAACAGACCTATGTCGTAAACATTTGCCATTACAGGTTAAATGGACAGAGCCATGTCAGCAAGTTTTTGATGCCCTGAAAAGGAGTTTTGGTAAAAGCTCCTGTTTTGAAGGCACCACAAGAAGTTTAGCAAGAAGTTTATTGTGCAGACTGATGCTAGACAGATTTGGGTGAGGTTTTGATGCAGCAGTCTGAGGAAGGGGATCTACACCTAGTGGCTTATTTAAGCTGTAAGCTATTACCAAGGGAAACCTGGTTTGCCATGGGGGATTTGGAAAGCCTTGCTGTAGTGTCGGGATTATCACGACTGAGACCATATCTTTAGGAACCAGGTTTCAACTCCTAACAGACAATTTGCAATTGGTCTTTTTGGCCACGGCTAAGGATAATCAGTGTATTATCTGTTGGGCTTCAAGCCTCCAGGATTATGACTTTGACATCATTCATTTAAAAGATTCTCAGACCATCTTAGCAGACACTTTGTCTCGTGTCTGGAGTGGGGAAGATAATGAGGGAGTCCTTGGATGCCTGTGCATTATTAGAAGAGGCAAATGAGGCAGCTGTTGCTGAGATAGACAAAAAGAAATGCAGTAGCACTACTCAAAATAAGGAAATCCCATTCTGATAATTGAAATTTACTGTACAAGTGTACCCTAGTCCACAGTTGTTCTGGCTCCGCCTTTCCAAGCTTCCTTCAGCCTCTCCTGGTCCTCCAAGGCTCATCCATTTTTAGAAGGCATTTCTAGAATGCAGTGCAATACTTTCTTTTCCTTGTCACACTGCATTATGGGACTACCTTTGAGAAATGGAGGAGCCTCCTGCAACCAGGAAGAGGCTGCCGGTGGCTTGGAAAGCTGCTTGCAACCCTGGCAATGCAATGGTTTCACTATGACAAGGTAAAACAAAAAAAACAATAAAAATGAAAGCAAATTGCAGACTCCCATAGTTGTTTACTTTCCCTTGTTGAAATATTACTTGCTTGAAACAAGAATAAAGTTACGTATTTGTAAGCACATGAGAGATTAGATGATGTTGAACTTTGTATGATGTGTGAACTTTGACTTCAGGCTATGCTTCCTGCTTGTACCTGCTGTATTGAAAAGCACATGTAATTCCCATTGATTTAAATGGGACAAACAGCGGGTGTATTTTGCTTGCTATGTTAGAAGAGTCCAAAACTGTGTACCTATCCTTTTCTTGCTAGGTGAATATGCATATTCTCAGGTGGGAAGGAATTTTAGAAACATGGTTGACAAATGGCAAATCAAGAATTGAAAGAAATGAGAGCACTGGAATGGTGACCCCTCCCATCAGGCTATGAAGAAGATAATTTCATGTTTCAGCGTTTCCTTTTTGCAAGGGCCAAACGAGATGTGACATTACTGTAATTCATGTTCTCACCTCATTAATATGTAACGTGTTGTTGAAGTGGGGATGGGAGTCTGGCATGACAGTAAAAGGAGTGTGTTAGACAGGGGTGCTGAAACTGTTCCAAGCATTTTTCTCTATTCCTGACTCACTTCAAGGCTATCTTGTCCGACCTCCTGGTTGAAACAGGAAAATTCTCTCTAGAGCAGTGTTTCCCAACATGGGTGGGTCACAACTTCCCAGGCAGGGGTGTGCGTTTTTTGGGGGATGCTACTCCCTTAAGGAGGGAAGTGACCTGACCAGGGACTTGTAGCTGGGTAAGTAAAAAGGCTTTTTAAAACTTCTTTGTGTTTGGTGGTCATAGTGGCAGCAAAACCTGGACGTGCCATACTAATAGCAGCTATGCATCTCCAGTCAGGTTGCTATGCACCTTAAGAAGGTAGCATCCCAACAAAGGTTGGGAAAACACTGCTTTATAGCATTTCTGCAAGGTGCCTGTCGAGGCTCTGCATCTTGAAGACTGTCCGCTAGGAAGAATCTAAAATTTCCTTAGTATAGTAACTGATTTCATTCTTAAACTGCTACACAAAGAATGATCGTCAATGGTTTTGCCTCGACCTGAAGGACGGTTTCAAGGGGAGTGCCCCAGGGCTCTGTCTTGGGCTCGGTTCTCTTCAACATCTTCACCAATGACTTCGATGAAGGGATACAAGGGAACCTCATCAAATTTGCGGATGACACAAAACTGGGAGGAGTAGCAAACACTATAGAAGACAGTAAAAGCCTTCAGGAAGACCTTGACAAGATGGAATACTGGGCTGAAAAGAATAAGATGAACAGGGAAAAATGCAAGGTTCTACACTTAGGCAAAAATAACCAAAGACGCAGGTACAGAATGAGAGAAACCTGGCTTAGGAGCACAACCTGTGAGAGGGATCTTGGAGTTGCAGTGGATCACAAGATGAACATGAGTCAGCAGTATGATACAGCTGCAAAGAAGGCTAATGCAATTTTAGCCTGCATTAATAGAACCATAGCTTCCAAGTTGTGAGAAGTTGTGGTTCCACTACTCCGCATTAGTGAGACCTCACCTGGAGTACTGGGCAAGAAGGATACAGCCAAACTGGAGCAGGTTCAGAGAAGAGCAACAAAGATGATCAGAGGTCTGGAAAACGAGTCCTATGAGGAAAGGTTGAGGGAACTTGGTATGTTAGCTTAGAGAAGGCTGAGAGGGGATATGATAGCCCTCTTCAAATATTTGAAGGGCTGTCGTAAGGAAGAAGGGACAAATTTGTTCTCATCTGTCTTTGACAGTAGAACTAGATTCAATGGGTACAAACTGCAAGAGAGGAGATTGCAGTTGGACATCAGGAAGAATTTCTTGATAATAAGGGCAATTCAACAGTGCCAGGGGAGGTGGTAGATTTTCCAGTGTAATGATGAAGCATTTGTTGGTGCCAGACGTATCTGCATTCACTGACAACAGTAATTCCACATTTTATTATTGATCTTTAAAAATTAAGGATTATAAAGGAAGGATGCCTCCTTGCATTCAATCACTGTTTGAAAATTGGCTACTCTACACAGTTCAAAATTGAAAATGATTCTATTATAGTCAAGTGAACTCTACATTAAATTTATAGCCCTGAACCATGAGAAGTTTGTGACTATTATGTTCAAGGCTACTCATCTCAGGATGAGCATATGCTCACACACTTTAATTTGGACAAGTACTGTACACTGACAAAATTCAAACAAAACCCTCCGCCTTTACTAGAAAACGAGAAGTAAAGTTGTCAGCGAAAAAATCTTGGCCATCCATTTATATGGGTTAGTGTCTGGGGAGGACAGACGAGCAGCTTTCAGAGTGAGAGCTGTGTTACCTGCAGAAAACAACAACAGTTGGCAGGGCAGATCTCTTGCATTAATCTGAAAACAGAGGCTTTGTAGTTTCAGCCCAAAGATAGGGGGCTCTGTAGGACAGCAAATAGAATTGGCTTGTTTTTTCATTTGCTGCTATAGCTGTTCCAAAACCACTAGTCTCTCTCTTTTTCATTTCTTGGTTATAGTATACTATCCCTCCCATGTAGATTACAAATTGCACCAAATTTCCCCCCACCACCACCTCATTGCTTTTGTGAACAGTTCTCCCCTTGTGATTCTAGAATTATTTGTTTTGGACAGAATAAATAATACACAATATTACCTTTTGTCTCAGATGTTTCCATTGTAACAGAAGAGAAAGTCGTCAGAATGATCAGCAATCCTAACCTGGAATTAGGCTGGCACAAGTCCCTTGTGTCAGCCTAGGAGTGATGCAAATGCAGCATAAAGTTTGTTTGCAACACTCTTAGAGTCAGGGAGGCAGCCACACAGACATCCTCTCTGACTCCAAGAGTGGTCCAAACATGTTTTCCGGTGTGGTTTCAGCATTCAGTGCAAAACACTTGTGCTGGCCTAACTCCAGGTTAGGAGTGAGCCCTTAAGTTTATGGCAAATGAGGCTCTTAATCTAATTATAAATATATAACTTTATCACCACTCTAGCTTGTACTGCCAGTTCTCTACCCTGCGTATGTCATGTTGTCATGTCAGGAGTAATATGTACATTGTTTCAGGGATCAGCAGAGCACTTCAGCTTTGGGCAGATTGCTGCCGTGAATATGGCCGGTCCAACATATGTATCTGCTCCACTTGCTTTTTCACAGGATTGCTTTCAGTTTGCAGGGTGAGGAACTTGTGCCTTCCATACCAAGTCCTGCATCATATTTCAACAAGTGTTCTGCTTCAGGCTTATTTACTGTTTAGTGTTACTGTAAAAATTTTTTTTTAAAAATTGTATCATCTATTTGTAGAGAGCTTTGCAGAGTTTCATGAAGAAAATTGCTTCAACACACTCTATTTGGGTCTTCCTTTTGAATGGTATTTGGAAACTTTAGCTGGTGCAAAATTTTACTGCCTATCTCTAAATAAGGATTGAACTTCAGACAGCACATTTAATTCATACACTCACCCAATTTCTGCCCCAATTCCAGGGATTGGTTATTGCCTACTGAGCCTTAAGCAGTCTGGCTCTGATAATCCTGCAAATTCTGCTCAGAATTCGACTAGGGGAGAAGGGATGGGAAAGTGAAATCCTCTCATTTTTGGTCAGGTCCTGGCTTCCGTCATAATAGCGCTGGCATTCTGGCATATTCTGCCCTAGCATGCCTCTCCGATTACCCCAAGTTTTAGAAAAAGAACTCTTTCAGAGATTTGGAAAGCGTCACAAAGTTGTCACGACCAACAGTTGTTTCGTTCCTTTCAGTCAAAAGAATAAGAACAGGTGGTGGTGGTGGTGGTGGAGGGGCGGTAGAAAGCTAAGATATCTGTTTTGGTTTCAGATACCTGCTGCCTTTCAGATGGCTGCAGTGAGCAAGAGGTGTGGGGAGGAAGAAGGAACACGAGACCTGGAAAAGTCAGCTGAAGTGGGAGGGAGGCAGGAGTGGAGTTGTCTTGTCCATCTCGAAGGTTCGGATCCTCTATTGGATGAAAGAGTGGTTTGAGTTCTGGATATGGGAGAGGGAGGGGAACGGGGTAGAAGAAGTCTTGCCATAAAAGAATATTGCTTAGCTGCAAAGGGGGAGAGTTTTCATTGCAGTGGCCAGTTTCGTATAGGGCTGAAAGTTCCCCGCAGCACTTGGAATTCTTTATATGCAAACTTTATATGCACAGTTCTTTATATGCAAACTTGCTACCTGCTAATCTGCTTATCTGCGAGGGTCAGAATTGCTACTTGCCTCATTATCTGCGCCTGTCCTCATTATCCACTATGCAGAGACCTTCCGAAGGCTGCAGGGACCTTCAGAATGGCACCTGTAACCAGTGCTGACCCATTTAAAATGGCCAGCAGAAGCATCACTAGCCATGTTAAGTGATCCATGCTGGTCGCAGGTGCCTTTCTGAAGGTCCCTGCAGCATTCAGAGATCTTTTGGCACTTCCTGCTGCACTCTGCTGACTTCCTGAGGGTCTCTGATGGATTCTTCTGATGGTAGTTAAGGAACCTTGCACCTAATTCCCTTGCACCTAATTCCATAGGATCAATGGTTTGTTAGCTGCAAATTTGCTAGGATTTCCAGGAACCTAACTATAATTAATAATGAGGACTGATTATACATATATTCAGGTTTCATTTCAGTTAATGGGGGAGACTAGAGAGTTAAAGTTTTTTTGACTTGGGTTGAAGGAAAAGAGAAGGAACTAAGAGACTTATAAAATGCGCTTTAACCAATCCATTATATTCCTTAATGATTATAAATGCCCATTTGGACCAACGTTTTCAGTGCTTCCACTAGGCCTGTCTTAAAGCTCCTTTTCCACACTTTATTTAAAAGTCAACATGTTGATAGGTGCATGTATTATTTCCCTGTTTCAATTCCACTAGAAACGTTCTTCTCCTAGTTTACATTCTGCCTTGCACAACTGTTGGTGAAAGCACAAAGAAATTGCATTTTTACCATCCTAGATTCAGTACTAAGACTTTGGTTTCAGTTTAAGTACTAAGGTTTCGGTATATTCAAAGTATTGTCTTTTGAATACAACTGAGGAAAATCCAAGTTCAAACCTGTTAAATGTATTTTAAAGGAATAGCCAGGGTAGTTTGTATTTTATTCCTAAAGGAAAAAAAGGATGGATCTTTGCAAATTTTGCATAGGGAAAAGCTGAATTCTGTGATGTGTATAAAATATAGAAATTGTGATTCTATAAACTTGCTTTATTTTCTATAATTCTGCATGCAGTATTATGTTTTGTGCTTCTACAAAATAATGGCATATATACACAGTCAAAGTTAAGGTGACAAACTGCAAAAGAGGACAGGTCTAGCTATATAGAGGGAGAGTCTATTTTGACAGGTGCAGCTTCTCATTGTTTCTTACTGACAGATGCTGTAAAAATTAGAGAAGCTGCATTTGCTGAAATTCCTTCCTCCCCCCTTCAAAACGATTTACAGTAAGGTTGTGAAAGTCCTCTGCATTTGGTCATCCTAGCTCTGAATAAAGGGCATTTTGTATACCGGGTTAGTTTGATATTTTCAAACAACATACTTTGTTGCCATTATTCATTTCCTTTGTAAGTTGAAGTGGAAACACTAAGCAAGTTACTATAATTCAAATGCCTTTGTTTCCATTCCCTTGAATTATGCTGAAGGCTATGCCACTACTGTGATTGTATCTAAGCATCTATGAGGGCAAGTAACTAGTTCTACTCTTTAAAAAAATAAAAAGAAATGGATTAATAATGGTGAAGTTGGAGAAAATGACCAGACACCTGTAATTGCATGTAAATGTTAAATCATTGTACAAAAGGTGCAAGGTCCTTGGAAGAAAAAGATCTTCATTCCTGAATTGTTGAAATGTCAATAAACCAGATTGACTGAAACCTTAAAATAAACTCATTTTTAGATGTTACAAAGCATGAAGATATTTTGGTAATGCATAGTGGACTATATTAAATTCCTATGCCTGGGCTGCCCTTAGGAACTACAAGGCTCAACGCAAAACATTTTTGCAGAGCCGGCCCACTTATCAAGATGAACAGCAGTGGCAAGGCACCTGATAACGACACAATCACAAATTGCTTCTGGGAAGGGGAGCAATTTCAAGCCAATGGGACCTGGGGGGGGGGACAGGACAGAAGCAAGGGCTGTCCAGCAGTGCTCCACTCACCATTCCTTGCAACACCTCAACATGGAATCTTTGTGCTGGCTGCTTTTGCTTGCCCTCCATTTTCTGCCCCAGTGTGAGGCCCCTCCAAATCAGGGTCCTAAGGCCCACCATGCATGTAAGTCTTCTGGGAGTTAGAAAGGGGTTAATATTTATCATGTCCCTTTTCTGTTTGCAATAGTAGATTTCTCTATTTTTTTAAAGGTACATTAAAAATGTTTTAATGTTTTAACCTTAATGTAAGGTTAAAAAAATGTTTTTAACCTTAATGTTTAAGGTTCATTAAGGTACACTGAAAGAAAAAAATTGAAATGTCTGAGAATCAAACTTAAGGCGAATACCTATAATCATAGGATTAAATATTATCATCAGAAGAATTGGCTGTCCTATAGTCACTACTGAACTCTGTTGCCATTATCTGAAATCTGCTATATCAGGAGGCTTCAGTTATACTACCAATGATACTTTCTCTTGTTTCTTGGCTGCTTTGGCGAGGCTGCCTTGGGCCTATGATGCCTTTCAGCAAAGCATAGATCTTTCTCCTACTCATTTGTGAAACATGCAAATATACCTTTACCCTCAGCACATTCCACTCCCAGAGGTGATGTGTGAGAGGAGGAGGAATGGAAATGTTACCATAAAATCAGTTACCAAGAAATCTTTGCTTCTAGTGACAAGGTGCTGGAGAGATGCAGGAAGCAACATAATATAAAACATTTTCTTGCAAGGTTTAAAATAAACATCCATTTAAGATGCAGTTCAGATCACCAAAAATGATAGCATATGCATGCTTGCATTGCCCTTTCATATATTAAATGAATACTTTTGGAGGAAGCCTCATGGTGGTTACAGACCCTGTGCCTAACCTAACCTGTTCTCCTTGCTCTGAGAGGAGCTGTGAAGTTCATTCCTTTGTGGAGCTCTTCTCCTACCTTCCTGCTTCCGTAACAGGACATGAAAGCACTGCCCCAATTGCTGTAATTCAGGGAAGGATTTTGCAAGGGGGTTCCACTGTGCCCAACATACCCATTGATTGTCCTGGCTTCTTCTATAAGTAGAGCTGCTAGAATGTTTGCTGAATTCAAGGATACCAATTACAGCTGATTCTATCCTGCTACAAGGACGCATGGTGAGCCTTATCACTCAGCCAGAGCGATATCCATTCAACGCCGAACTGCTGACTCCATAATGGAGATACTCAGAAGCAAATAGAGGAGGTATTGTGCACTGATAAAGGATCCCTTACTTCTTGGCACAGTGTTTATTATCCTCCCTTTCTCTGGCGGATGTCTGCCTCTTCTCTCTTCAGCTTCCTTGTTTAACTTCCACCTATTGCTGGAGACCTTGCTTGTACTTTTCAGCTGACCGGACGCATCTCGCCGCCATTATCCTAGACTGTGAGTGAATCCTCTCAGACTGCAGCTTGTAACTTGAGACTATGGGGAAGAAACGACCTCTCTCCCCCTCCAGCTCTCAACTAGAGTTGCTCCTGCCTTCACTAAAACAATCCAAACTTGACACCTTCCTTCTTTCAACACAAGACTCCAACTCTACTAAAGCAGTCTCTCCCCAGGCCTCCCCTCCCCCACTTGATGGGCTACTGGATTCCCCTCAGCCTTTCCAACCTGACGGAGGAGAACCATCGCCCTGTGAAACGAGATTCCATTTTGCTAAACTGCTACAGAAGCAGTCATTTCTCACAGCTGAAACGGTCACTGGAATCTACACTCAAATATCCAGCATTTTGGACCTCTTAAAGGAACAATACACCATACTTACGCAGATCTTACTTTGTTCCTCTGCACCTACATCTATTCCTGACTCTGTTACTCAGCCAACTGACCTTCCTCAAGTAACGCGGACCGATGTCTCATCTTCTAAGGCTTCTACTTCAACAGCTACCACCTCACCTCAACTGGTATACCAAGCTCGTGCGGCTGTTATCTCTCTCCATCAGACTGGTTTGTACCATCAACACCCGAGCTGGTCCAATTCGTCGCAAATTAGGAGCCACCTTGCTGCTCTCCTCCGGATTCCAATGCCGTCTGTTGACTTATTGACTTTCACAAGATTGTCCTCGCCTCGGCGCACACCTAGACTGCTTCTTGAATTCCACTCAGACCTTATACCCGGTCGTTTGTTTGCTGCTTCCAATACTCTCCATAGGAAAGGGGTGTTCCCTCACCATTTTTTTTGGAACTTAACTGTCTCTAACCTTCTCCCGACTCAACCCCACCTCACAAGAAGAGTACCGAGTGCTGCTCCACCTGCTCAACTTGCTAGTTCCACTCACAACGATCCTCTCCCCTCTCTTGCAGCAGTTCCCCTAATTGAACTTGAATCCCCCTCTCTACACCTCCCCACCCCTGATGCGGTAAGAGATTGCGCTGTACTGGAAAATGCACCATCTAGCAAGCCCGAGCCTTCTGCTAACCCCTTATTAACCCAACCCCCACTTTCCCTTGTTACTCAAACCAAACCAGAATCTCTGCAAGTTCCTGATCCCCTTTCAATTGACTATGACTCTCCTTCCTCTCCCTCTCCTCCTCTCTCCCAGCCCCCCATTCCTTTCCCCCCCATCTGTATAGTCAAGAAAACCACATTGACAGATTCTTTTTCTTTAGTAGATGCTTCATCTCAATTTCCTCCCCCCCTCTGTTTTGATCTAACAATTCCGACTACAGTCCCTAACTGCACAACCCCCCTGGTTCCACCTACCAGCCCTGTCCATGCTTACTGACTACCCAAGTCTGCCCAACCTTCCCTCCCCCGACCTCTGTATGCTGCCTTAATATTTTATTTTGGAACATTGCTGGCTGGAGAGACAAAAGCAACCAGTCTGATTTCACTACTTACCTTTCCTCCTTTGACCTAATTTTCCTCCAAGAAACCTGGTCTTTAACCTCTCCCCAGTTTCCAGGTTTCTCCTCTTTTTTCATTCCTGCGTACAAATACCGACAGAAAGCACGCCCTTGTGTGGGCCTCTGCTGCTTCTCTAAACTTTCCCTTGCACAATGTGCAAGGGAACCTTTCCCTTCCCTCCCAATCCTCTTTCTTCCAACCTCTTTTGTTATCTGTTCCTAACCTAAAAATACTCATCCTTAACATTTACATTCCTCCGCATTCCTCAGATTCCCCTTCCCCCTGGGAAGATATTAAAACCTTTACATCAAACTACCTCCGAACTAATCCCTCTGTCTGTCTACTTCTGCTGGGAGATTTTAACTCCAGATTAGGCCCAGATAACCCTTCTCTTGCTTCTTATTTGAACTGGGATTGGAATGATTCTATTCCTCCTATATTTCAAGGCCCCAGACAATCACTTGACCCTTCATTTAACCACTATACCCCTCTACTTACTGATTTATGCCTAGAATTTAATCTTCACATATTAAATGGATCTTTGCCCAGTGACCATCCGGGCAAACTAACCCATTTCTCTTACAGAGGGGCCAGTGTTCTTGACTATGCCCTTGCCACTCCGGATATTCTTCCCCTCATTACTGATTTCACTGTCAATTCTCGCATTGACAGTGACCACTCCCCTATCTCTCTAAAGCTGTCCATTCCCTCTTGCCCCCCATCCCCCTTCCCCCTCTCTCTTCCCCCTTCCTATATCTATAAATGGACTTCCAAGGCTGCTGACTCTTTCTCTCAATGGATCTCAAGACCTGAGATACGAACTTTAACTCAGGATCTTGCCTCCACACTCTCTCCCACTACTGCTATTGTTTCTTATGAATGCCTTATAAATTCGCTAACTGAGAACTTGAGATGCTCCCATACCCCTTGCCTTACTCCCCACTCACGTTCTCACTCTTCCTCTTCCTCTTGGTTCGACGCAGACTGCTGGGCTGCCAAGAAATTTGTCAGACAATTTTTTCAATCAATCCAATCTGACCCTTCCCCTGACCTACTGAACATTTATTTCTCCTTGAGGAAAGCCTGCCACTCACTCTTAGAGTTTAAGAAACATTCTGCTGCCCAACAGGATTGGAATTTATTATATGAGGCAATTCAATCCAATAATCACAAACTATTTTGGTCCTTGGTGTCCCGTACATCTCCCTCCGCTGGACTCAATTCGCCAACCCTTATCCCACCTTCTGCTTGGACTGCATACTTTACCAAAGTTTTTGCCTCCTCCCACTCCTCTCCAACCCACTCCCCTTTTCCCCTTAACCTCCCAACTTGGCCACCGGTCACTCCAGAAGAAATAATGGAGTTGATCACCTCACTAAAACCCCGGAAAGCCCCCGGTCCTGATGGGATTTTTCCCGAACTTCTACTTAACAATCCCGCATGGTGGTCTTACAGTCTCTCAAATCTTTTCTCTCTCATCAATAATTCTGGACTTATTCCCTGCTCTTGGCTCTCCTCAACCATAGTCCCAATTTTCAAAAAAGGTGACCCCTCCCTCCCAAATAATTACAGACCCATCAGTCTCCTATCTTTTGTAGGGAAACTCTATTCCAAATACCTTCTTCTTAAACTTTCTTCTTGGTCTTCTTCTCTTGGGCTCCCTGGTAGAGAACAAATTGGTTTTCAGCCAGGGGCCTCCACATTAGACCACATTCTCACACTCTCTTTCCTGATCAGCAAATATCCTGAGCATCAGGGCACCAAATTGTATACAGCATTTATCGACCTTAAAGGCGCATTTGATTCGATCAATAGAGATATACTTTGGAGGAAACTTGCCAGCTGGGGGATTGACCAACGACTCCTCT
>JAJKFI010000034.1:501138-517896 GCA_029204185.1 Lerista edwardsae
GGACTGATCGTGCTGGCACCTTGACTGATAGCGTCCCTATCTCCAAAGGTGTACGTCAGGGATGCATCTTAGCCCCTCTTTTATTCAATCTTTTTCTTGCTGATCTCCCTTCCTCTTTAACTGGTGCTGACACTTCCCCCCCTGCTCTAAATAATTTTCCTATCCCTCTCCTCTTGTATGCTGACGATGCTCTTCTTCTTTCTATTACCAAACTGGGCCTACGTAAGCTTCTCCTTTCTTTCCAACAATACTGTTCAAACAATGACTTACTTATAAATTCAGAGAAAACTAAAATATTAGTTTTCTCCAAATCTTGGACCCCATCATCTTGGAGAGTTGGCAATTCCACATATCAACAGGTTCAGACTTTCAGATACCTAGGAATCCTTTTCCATTTCCGACACTCATGGAGCCCTCACCACAAATCTGTAATTGCCTCCACTTCCCTCTCCTTAAATGCAATTTCTCGCTTCCATTTCCACTCTGGTAACCAGTATGTCCCTGCCGCCATTCAAATCCTCTATTCCAAAACTTTTTCCCAGTTACTCTATGGAGCTCCAATTTGGATCGAGGCGGCAAACTCTGAACTTGATAAGGTGGCTGCCTCCTTCCTTAGGAAAATACTTGGCATTCCTAATCTTATTAGAATTTCCACTATCATTCTAGAACTGGGCATCCATTTACCATCTACCCTAGCCTGGACCATCACTTTTAAATTCTGGCTTAGAATTCACCTTTCAACCCCTTCTGATTCCATTCTCCAAGATATACTAAAGGACTCCTTTACATCTAGCTGGTTCTATTTTATAGAAGCCAAACTGACCTCTCTCTCTTTCTGTTGAAGCCTTAGCTGACATGAATCTCCGCACAGCATACCAAACTATCAAGTCCAAGCTTTTTGAGTCCGAATATGCACTTCTCTTTTCTCAGTTGAACCCCGTCTGCTCCCCACTTGTCTTTGGCCTATCCCCCTCTCTTGGCCGCCCTTCTAATTATTTTAACCAATTACATAACCCCCCAAAAAGACGAGCCTTCATGCTTGCAAGGCTCAATATCTTTCCATCTTCAGCCCACTTTGGAAGATTTACTAAAACCCCTCGTCCCAATAGACTGTGCTTTTTTTGCGCCCTCGAACCTGACTCCCTTGACCATATCCTATTGCGATGCTCAGCTCCCGCCATTCCTCGCAATAGTCTTCTTTCCTCCCTCCCTCCCTCTCTTTCTGACCCACTGCCAATACTCCTGAGCGATTTTTCGACATCTGTTACCAACCAAGTAGCTGAATTTCTACTCACTGTTATGAAGATCTCTCCCAAATTTTATTACAAATGCTAAATTTGTTTTTGCTTTTGTTTTTGTTTTCCTCTCCCCTTACTCAAGCTGAAATGTGTTTCGTTCGCGTGTGTGTGTTCTGTATTATTATGTATTAGGTAATGCCAATAAAGGTTTTGGATACTACTACTACCTATACACATTCATTTTGAAGGTTTACACAGGTTGTTGTGCATCTGGCTCACCTTGTATGATCAAGAATCCTGCTCAGGGTTCTCAAATATGTGGGAAAAGCCCTACATCAGAGATTTTCAAACTGGGGCATCATGACACCCCAGTCTGAAAGCCTCTGCCCCTTTACCTTGCAGGGGCAAGGTGAAGGCTTGTCAGCAAGATAATGGGGCTGGGGGACTTACTGCTCCCCGCCCCAGCATCCATAGGGGTCAGGGAGTCGCGCAGACCCCTTTGCAGGGCTCCTTGTGCATCTAGAAACTGAAAAAAAAATCCACTTCTAGGTTGTAATCGCAAAACCGGAAGTGGGTTGTGATCTTTTTTTTCAGTTTCTGGATGCATGGGGAGCCCTGCAGAGGGGTCCGTGGGGCTCTCCAACCACCCACGGACACTGGGGCAGGCAGTAGTAAGTCCCTCCAGCCCCATTATCTTGCCAGCAGCAACACAATCCTGGGGATCACATCGCTGTCATTCCCCACCCCCACAAGCACTTACAGTTCTCTCCAAACTCAGAAAACCCCTGCCCTACATTTACTACCTGGGAGCTATAACTGTTGTCGTCATCCCCCCTTCATATTCATAGTTCATGGGTAGTGCAGATTGGTTTTAAGTATTGAATTTCACTTCCTTAGAGCCAAATTTCATGTCAGGAAGAACTGTGATCAGACCTCCTGCCTAATTTTTTTAGACCTCTAATTTTTTAAAACCTTTTAATAGGGCTACAGATCCAATTGCAGTAACTGGGGGGAGTCAATGTTTAACCTTCGATCTGACACACTATTTTCCCCAAAATGAAAATGCTCCTTCAGAACTGCTATTAGCCCAATGAGGGCAAGCAGAATCAATGACGCCAAAAAATTAAAAACAAAAAAAATTGTTATGCGTTTTGTGAGCCTGCATATTTGTTCAACAGGTGTAATTTATACAGATAACAGAGTTTATTTTGTCTTATGCAGAACTCAGATTGCAACCTGGGCTCAGAAGTGCCATGCGCACACAGCCCTGACTGTAGGGAGTGCAAGGTTTGTTGCACAGGCTTGATGAAAAGGTCATTTTATTTTTATTTTTTGCACTTTCTATTGCCATAGGTTTACATGATTGCATGATGGCAATTTTACTTGTGTTCTGCCTAAATGGTTTCTGTTTATCAGATGTAAAGTAAGCCATCCAGTTTTACAGTCTCAATGCCTGGTTTTCCTTGAGGAAATATATGACATTTAACTGAGAGCACAGGACAGAGATGAACGTCCTTTCAATTGGTTTGAAAGCTAATGAAGATGGGCAGCTTGGATTAAAGAGGAGAGAAAACCACGTTGAAAGTACTATATTCTTTCATGGTTTTTACTGGTGGCAGGGTGCTTGTATTCTGTTTTATGATTGTTCCAACAACAAATGTAATTCTGGTCCAAACAGCCAAGTAATTTTTTTTTAAAGAAATCATTGCTTCCTAGGAATATAACAAATAAAATTAAAGAAGATTCCCCAAATACAGTGTTATGTGTTTTTCAAGCAAACATCCTCACTACAGAAAATAGAATGAACAAGGCTGTTGCAGACAGGTGTGGAGGTAATGGTTGGCCAGGTTGGGGGCCCAACTGTCCAGGCCAAACACTCTAACCCACAATGGTAATAAGGGCACCATGGGAAGCCCAGTGAATGCCCTCAGCAATTCAATGCTGACAGGCTCTAGTAGTGATCATTTGAGTCTGTTGGGCTAACCCAAGAGACTACAAATTGGGCATCCTTATTCAAAGAGCTCAGGACCAGAAATGTTTTGGATACTGGATTTTCTATTTTTTAAAAATGCTTGCATATACCTAATACTGTATATCTTGGGGTCAGGTTTGACTTTTCCCACCCATAGCAATCCACTGGTGGGGGATAAATACAATGCAACTTTGGTTTCTGCTGGGGCTCTGTTCCAGAATTGCCCACAGATATGGGGTCACCATTTAAATGCCATTAAAAAAAGAGGAAAGTGCCAAAATTGCATTTCTTACCTTTGTATGTTCAAACAGTGAGGTTCCCCAGCCTCTTGAGGCTAAAATAGCTCAAAAGATGCACTTTTGGATCTTCCAACATGGGTATATACTGCATTCAGCCACTAGAGGTGCTAAATGGAATAGAATTATTCCATCACACTGCAGTATATTCAACACCTCTAGGGGCTGAATGCAGTATATAACCACCCCACCTACTTATTGTATTCAACCAAACTCTTCAGCACATTGGTTCCAGAGGTGCGCCTGGCAGGGGGTCCAGGGAGTCATAGAGACCTGCGCAGTGGCAAAGCTGCCACCACTCACCTGCCCACCCAAGCTGCCGCTGATGGAGGGGATGGGATGGAGCAGAGATGAGCCATAAGAGTGGTGTTTGGCTCACATCCCAGCCCCTGGCTGAAAGAGCTCAAAAATGGAACATTGGGGTGGGGGCGTGGTGGGGTGGTGCATGGGGCAGGGAGCCAGCACAAGGGGAAATGATAGGTGACCCAGCACAGGCTGCTTGAATCAGTTTTTCCAGGTTTTCCTTCTGGGCCTCTTTTTTTTTCTTGTGTGCTCTTCTTTAAAGATTTTTTCTGTTCAAGAAGGTCTTGGGCCACTTATGGATCAAAACTAAATTTATAGGCTTGGTAAGTGTTCTATAAGGCTTTTTTTTTGGCTAGTATGCACTCTATCAAACCAGGGCTTAGAAGTTGGGTGATGCCATTGCTGGGTCACCTTTGCTCTACCAGAGAAAGACTGTTTCATCTCTCTGGCCAACTCCTGGTACAACCAACCCAACCGAGTTGGTTGTATGGGCATTAAGCATAATTTAAATGGTTCATAATTTAAGTTCTGAGAAATCTGTATGCGGGTCAGGAAGCTACAGTTAGAACAGGACATGGAACAACTGATTGGTTTAAAATTGGGAAAGGAGTACGACAAGGCTGTATACTGTCACCCTGCTTATTTAACTTATATGCAGAGTACATCATGAGAAAGGCAGGGCTGGATGATTCACAAGCTGGAATCAAGATTGCTGGGAGAAATATCAACAACCTCAGATATGCAGACGGTACCACTAATGGCAGAAAGTGAGGAAGACCTAAAGAACCTTCTGATGAGGGTGAAAGAGGAAAGTGCCAACATTAGTTTGAATTAAAAAAACTAAGATCATGGCAACCACTCCCATCACTTCCTGGCAAATAGAAGGGGAAGAAATGGAAGCAGTGACAGAGTTTATTTTCCTGGGCTCCAAGATCACCACAGATTGTGATTGCAGCCATGAAATTAAAAGACGTTTACTTCTTGGGAGGAAAGCTATGGCGAAGCTAGACAACTTAATAAACAGCCGAGACATCACCCTGCCAACAAAAGTTCACATAGTCAAAGCTATGGTTTTCCCATTAGTAATGTATGGCTGTGAGAGCTGGACCATAAGGAAGGCAGAGCACCGAAGAATAGATGATGAATTATGGTGTTGGAGAAGACTCTTGAGAGTTCCCTGGACTGCAAGGAGACCCAGTCAGGCAATCCTACACAAAGTTGAGCCTGATTGCTCCTTGGAAAGACAAATACTGATGCTGAAGCTCAAATACTTTGGCCACTCATGAGAAGAGAGGGCTCTTCAAAAAGGCCCTCATGTTGGGAAAGATTGAAGGCAAAAAGAGAAGGGGGCGGCAGAGGATGAGATGGTTAGATAGTGTCACCGAAGCAATGAACATGAAATTGGGCAAACTCTGGAAGCTAGTGGAGGACAGGCAGGCCTGGCATGCTGTAGTCCATGAGGTCACAAAGAGTCAGACATGACTTAGCGAATAGACTGCAAGGAGACCCAGTCGGGCATGCTCAACAGCTTCTCTCAGAGTCCAGATCTGGGAACAGTACATTAGCAGCAGACTAGGATCAGACTATTAAAAAAACAAAAAAGATGTGATGTGGTAGAGGACATCACAGAACCCACCATTCTGGGGATTATAGGGTACAAACTTGATTCTTAATTGTAAACTACTCTTCCTCCAAGGAGCTCAAAGACCTTTAGGAAGTAGGTATATTAGACGGAGAGGAACTCAGTGGCTTTGTAGTTGGGCAGAGGTTCCACTTTGTTGCAAATACAACACTCTGTCACCTGGGAGCCACACTGGCTCTTAAACATATGCATAACTTGTATTGATTTTATAACTTTCAAAGTTCAATTTTTTTAATTTTTGGAATAATATTTAGAACTTATAAGCTTAACTGTCAGTGCTGGGAAATTTATTATCCATTTAAAGGCCATCAAAATTCCTTTGGGGGGAAAAAGAAATAGGAAGATATTAGCGGCATTTCTAAGCTATAGGTTACATTTCATGCGACCCAATGGGAACAGGCATTTTCCAGGAAACATGTAATTGATATGCAGAATGAGGCAAAAACAACATCAATCAATCACTAGTATTTATATACCGCTTTTCAACACAAAGTTCACAAAGCGGTTTACAGGCAAATAATAACATTAAAGTTAAATGGCTCCCTGTCCCAAAAGGGCTCACAATCTAAAAGAATGGAGAACACCACCAGCAACAGCCACGAGAAAGACACTGTGCTGGGGTGAAGAGGGACAATTGCTCTCCCCCTGCTAAATATAAGAGGACACCACTTGAAAAAGTGCCTCTTGCCCATGGCCTGATTCTTTTTGTCCTCCTGTCTGTCTCCCAATTGATGTTCTTCAGGTCAAGCCTGAGTGGCAGTGTTGCCAGTCCATTCTTGTTTGCAGCAGAATGAAATCAACTCCCTTTTTCTTTATTTTTGAGAGTTTTCTTGAAAGACCAAATATAGAAAAGTTGGCCTCAAAGTGTAAAACTGTCCACAGAACTCTATAGTTCCAGGCAGGCATTTGTGGTGAGATTCTGTTCAATCAAGTAGCTAATCCATGTTAACATTTTGTCTTCAAGATGTTGATGGCAGCTCAATTCACAGGGGGCGGGGGAGGATGATTTTCTTCTTATTTTTCAAACCTGTTTATCTGGCTCAGAAAATAACTGCTTTTAAAGAGACTTTCTTCTTGTTTGAGTAAATTCTGTTCCAATTTTGTTTTGGCCACAAGTCAAAGATAACAGCTGTACACTTGTGGCTTCACTGAACTTTACGTGATTGCTGGCTGCATTTGCCGACCAGAGGGAATAACCAATAATTAGAACATTTTGGGTCATCTTCAGAAGAACAGAGCTTTCTCATGTCATTTGTTAGCCCTATTTCCTGCAATGTGGATCTGGCAGCTAGGAAGACTACTGTGCAGTGTGTTTAGTGAAAATAGTAAAAATACCACTCCACTCTGATTTGATGCAATGGCGCTGTTAGCATATTTCATCTATTACAAATATCTCTAGCATCCCTAGGATTCCAAAACTGAACTCATCTAACATTTCTTACTCTGCTTTTGTGGCTCATGTTTTGGCTATATAAACCAGAACAGGAGTTGAGGACTTGCGTTTGTGGGGAGTTGTGTGTGGCTGGGTCTCTCTCTGACACTGGTAAATGTTCACCTAAGACAGTGATGGTGAACCAATGACACACATGTCAAAGGCGACACACCAAAATATATTGGGTTACACGCCAGGATTTGCCAACATCCAACAACTGAGTTTGCTTTCGTAATGATTTGATTTTTTGTACTATTTGTAATGATTTGATGTTTCTTTATATAATGCATAGCCCTGCTATTGTTCCCTGCTAACTGGGCAAGAGGCACCTTTTCAAGTGGTGTCCTCTTATATTTAGCAGGGGGAGAGCAATTATCCCTCTTCACCCCAGCACAGTGTCTTTCTAGTGGCTGTTGCTGGTGGTGTTCTCCATTCTTTTAGATTGTGAGCCCTTTTGGGACAGGGAGCCATTTAACTTTAATGTTGTTTTTTGCCTGTAAACCGCTTTGTGAACTTTGTGTTGAAAAGCGGTATATAAATACTAGTGATTGATTGATTGATTGATAGCCCCACACATCATTGTACTGTATTTTTAAAAAATGAATGAATCTGTAAATAATGGTTTCTCTTTTGTTGGGGTGTGGGGAGTGACATGCCAGCAGAGTCAAGTTAGACATTTTTGACACGGCAAACTGAAAAGGTTTGTCATAACTGACCTAAGAGGTTCTACAGTAGTAAATAGGAATAAGCATTTTCTCATTTTTGTGTTACCTGAGCTGCGTGATGAGCTGCTTTCCTGTGCACTCTGCTGTAATATATAGCATTATTTGTTATGTAGAAGATTTTGATGTAGAGCATTTCCACACTAGCACAATACAGTATGTTCTGCACTGGAAGCTTTTCTGCACTGCAAACTTTTCACATCATTGATAGCTTCCATGTGACAAGTGGTGTTCTGTTTTACAAGGGAAGCAATTGCTGTTGGCTTGGATGAAATGGTCCTAAGGGCAAAGGAGTAAGCAGAACTGTCTGAAAGCCAGTAGGTGCTTTATTTTTGGTGGGGCACGCAAGTAGCACACCCTTCTAGTATTTAGTATACTAAATACACTTGTATTTAGTAGCTTGCATGATCTGGAAATACAACTGTAATGTGGCCTTGGCCTTTTAATGACTGGCACAGAAGAGAGAGAGAGAGAGAGAGAGAGAGAGAGAGAGAGAGAGAGAGAGCATCAAATCTCAGTTAAAGGCATAGTTAAGGCTCTGTAAAATGAGGAAGTATGAAAACTATTGGTCAAACAGCCTTGTAATTTGGGGAAAGGGAGAAAAATGAAATAAAAGTACATGCATCTATGAACCATGATTTTATTATATCACTGCTGAACCTTAAATGTAGTGTCCAATTAGTGACTTTGAAATTTAAAAGAACTTTGTGCTACCAAATGTAAGTAATGGTTTTCATGCTTATCTACTGACCCCTGGTGACTAGGATCCCAAATTAGTTTTATAGAGGCTGTCTCAAGTCAGTATTTATGCCAATATCCAGAAAGCTTACTTGAGAGACAAAAGGAGGGTGTGTATGTGCACCCAGTACAATGTGTAAAGCACATGATTTATGGAAACTAATTTTATATCTGGAGACCAGACTAAAAAGTTCAATCTATGTAATTAAATTCCATATTGTGATTAGGAGAGGAGGCACCATAGCACCATGGCAAACATGCACTCATGTTTGGTGCATGAGTTTTCCCTTATGAAGCTTTCATTATTCTCACTGTTCAAAATGGTGGTCTCCTCTTGTGGTCCCCTCTGGAGAAGTTCAGTGTGTGTTGTATCCAGGAACTCCTCTGCTGTCCTGATTTGGCGAAGGGTAGCAACTTCCTCCTCTAGTCCTCTCACCTTTTCTTCCAACAGTGCAACCAGCTTGCACTTGCTACATGTGTAGTTCTCAGGGTCCGCAGGCAAGAAGACAAACATAGCACACACTTTGCATGTCACAACAGCTGTAGCTTCCCCTTCCATTTTCCAGACCCCTTGAGCTGAGGGCTTCCTTGCTGCCGGGGTTCCCAGCTCAGGCATAGCTCAGTTCTGCTGAAGTCTGGCGTCTGGGCAGGACTTGGGTGGAATGGTACAATGGCCAGAGATGGTTCCAGGGCTGCAATCCACAGGCTAAGAGCCCTTTGGTTCTCGCCAAAGGCTCGTGCCTGTGGCGAGGCTTGGAGTTACCTGAAAGAGGGGGAGGTGGGGTCAGGTTCAGCTGAATATCCTTTGCATTTGAATGCTTGCTCCTTGCAGGAACAGGCTCCTTTGCTCCTTCCAGAAGCAATGGCTTCCTCCTTGCAGGACAGTCCCCATTCCCACCTGACCAGCAGGGATGGTGGTGGGCCACTATTTTGTGACAACTCCAATCTATCCTGCTTACCCGCAGGTTTCCATACCCAGCGGAGACCTCCAGATTTCCCTCTTCCCTCCTGAATTCTGTTCAAGCCATTTTGGAGAGCCTGCATTAGCAGAGGAAGCATAGGATCAGGTCATTCAACTGGTGCAAAATGCAGCTGCTTGTGTTCTAACAGGTGCCAGTTCATGTGATCCCATCATTCTCAAGGCACTGAGAATGCATTGTCCATCAATTGCAATTGAAGGTGCTGGTTATTACCTGTAAAGCCCTACAGGGTTTAGGACAAAAGTATCTCAAAGACTGCCTCCCTTCCACTGCAGTCTTTTAGAGTGGCCTTCTGTTTCCCTCAGAAGTGTGGCTGCTGATAACCTGCAAGAGGGCTTCCTTGGGCATAGGGTTCATCCTGTGGAACTCCTTGCCCAGTAAAATGTGGCAGGTTTCATTGCCATCAGACTTCTGCCATTGACTGAAGCTTTGCCTTTTTCAGCAAGCTTTCCCTCTATGTTATTAGTGTTGCTAAAAATGGCTTAATCCCATTTTGGCCTGATTTGGGTGTTAATTGCTGCAAATGTTTGAAGCACGTGACTGTCAGGAGAAGGAAACCCAAAAGACATGCAGAACCATTGGAACATGCAGAACCACTGGAACTACACAACCGATTCCAATCTCTTTCAGATACTAGCTCTTCTGAGGAATGTTTCAGCAGACAATGTCTGACACAGCCAGACAGCCAGACTCCCAAGAGGAGGAGACAGAGGAGGGTAGTTGTTGTTGGTGATTCCCTGCTTAGGGGCATGGAAGCTGCTGTGTGCCGCCCTGACCCCCTTGTTCATGAGGTGTGCTGTTTTCCTGGCACCAGGATCCGGGATGTGACAGAGAGACTGGCAAAGCTTGTAAAACCTACAGACCGCCACCCCTTCTTGCTAATACACGTAGGAACAAATGATACTGTGGGATGAAGCTATGAGCAGATTGTTTCAGACTTTGAGGTGCTGGGCAGGAGAGTGAAGGATCTGGGGGCCCAGGTGGTATTCTCATTTGTCCTCCCAGTAACAGGCAGAGGACTCCAGAGGAAGAAAAGAATCCTTCGAGTGAATGACTGACTACACCGATGGTGTCATCAGGAGAACTTTGGTTTCTGGGACCATGGACTGCACTTCTTGGATGAATGACTGCTGGCATGGGATGAGTTGCACCTCAGGAGGAGGGGAAGAATGTTTTCGGTGGAAGCGTGGTGAGCCTGATCAGGACGGCTTTAAACTAAAGGCTGGGGGGGGGGGGGGTTGGAGACGATGGTCAGAGGCCTGATCTGCAGGTGGGTGCCTCAGTTGGGAACCCTAGGGGTACCATTGTGGATGGTAGGTCCTCAGAGAGACCCAGACTAGCTGGGGAGGGAAAGGGGACATTGGATCTTGGCTTCTAGGGCTTACGTTGCATATATACAAATGCACGGAGCATGGGAAACAAGCAGGATTAACTTGAACTTCTAGCAAGTGATGGTAAATTTGACTTGATAGGAATAACTGAAACCTGGTGGGATGACTTAATGATTGGAATGTGCAAATGGAAGGCTACCAGTTGTTTAGGAGGAACAGATGTGGCAAAAGAGGAAGGGGGTTGCATTATATGTCAAGAATATATACACCAGCTCAGAAATCTAAAATGGTCATGATAGCTCTGTGGAGAGTATCTGGGTAAACATTAGGGGGAACAGCAGCAAATGCAACATTGTGGTGGGTGTCTACTATAGACCTCCAGGCCAACGAGAGGAGGTGGATGATGCTTTCCTAAAACAACGTACAGACATTACAAGAAAACATGAGGTAGTCATAATGGGAGACTTTATCCTGATATATCTGTTCATATCAGGAGAGTTCATATCAGGGAGACTCTCTGTTCATATCAGGGAGACTAACTTGGCCAAGTATAGGAGCTCTAACAAATTCCTGTTATGCCTGGAGGAAAACTTCATCTTCCAGAAAGTAGAGGAAGGAACAAGGGGAGGGGCCATCCTTGACCGGATCTTAACTAATAAGGAAGAATTGGTTGATGAGGTCAAAATAGTAGAAACGTTAGGGGAAAGTGATCATGAACTGCTGGAGTTTTCAATCTTATTGGAGACAAAGGTAATACGCAGCGAAACCTGTACTTTAGACTTCAGAAAGGCTGATTTTAGTAAGCTCAGAGAAATGATAGGTAGGATCTCATGAACTTAGTGGAAAGGGGGTCCAAGATGGGTGGGAGCTCCTAAAGAGGCAGCTGCTTCAGGCACAGTCAAAAACAATTCCTATGAAAAAGAAAAGGGAAAGACACCTCAAAAAGCCTGGATGGCTGAACAAGCATCTCAGTGGTGAGTTGAAGATCAAAAAAGATATGTACAGAAAATGGAAAATGGGACTGATCACCAGTGGGGAGTACAGACAGATAGCCCGGACCTGTAGAGCAAGGGTCATAAATGCTAAAGCTCAGTATGAGCTTAGGCTGGCTAGGGAGGTCAAAAATAATGAAAAAGCTATTAGTCCGGTCAGTCTGTGATCAGACGTGCAACCATGTCTAACAAAAGGTCTGACAACTGTTTCTGACAGTATTCAGGGTACATATTGACAGAACAAAAATCCGATGCAGTCATCCCACTGGAAGTGGGTTGTCTCCAAGAGGGCATCCGCAAGCCATGAAAATGGGCCACAATCAGGCACCCGTGTTATTTCGAACCCTCCAAGATCCCTAACAACAGTTCCGTCAACTGTTCCAGTCAGTACTAGGTGTGCAGAGTGACGGGGGAAGGATCCGACAAAATCAGACCACCAGAAGGGGGTCAGTTCCAGGAGGGCAGCCGCCAGCCATGAAAATGGGCCACAATCATGCACCCGTGTTATTTTGAACCCCAAAGAGCTCCAACAGGAGTTCTGTCAACTGTTCCTGTCAGTACTAGGTGTAAATCCGGCAAAATCAGACCACCAGAAGGGGGTCATTTCCAAGAGGGCAGCTGCAAACCATGGAAACCGGCCACAGTCATGTATCCGTGTTATTTTGAACCGTCCAAGAACACTAACAAGAGTTCTGTCAACTGTTCCTGTCAGTACTAGGTGTGCAGAGTGACAGGGGGGAAATCCGGCCAAATCAGACCACCAGAAGGGGGTCATTTCCAAGATGGCAGCCGCAAGCCATGAAAAAGCACCCGTGTCCTAACCCTCCAAGAACCCCAACAAGAGTTCTGTCAACTGTTCCTGTCAGTACTAGGTGTGTTTCTAAAATGGTCCAGGCCTACGGTCTCTCAGCAGATCTGTTGGGAGTCTTTTCTCCATCTCTAGCCTTTAAAGCCTTGAAGATCAGGCTGAAGGAGATAGAGTGGATGCATGACCTGCTGTCGTTTACGGCTGTCATTCCCTCCAGTTCTGGACGAACAGCCTGCCTACCCGTATTTCTTGGCCAACCCACAAGGACGGAGAGTCTTCTCCTTAGCTGGATATAATGCTTTTCCATCAAATGTCATGTAGGGCAGATATAATGGTTTGAATGCACAAGCAAGGGTGTAAAGATAATGTTTGTTTTTAATCAACCTTAACCCAATAACTGTTTTAAGTAATATGCTTACATATGGATTCTTCACAGCAGCATCCAGAACAAGTTGACCATCCAATTTCTGCAATTGATCTCTGTAACTCATAGCACCTCTGTTGTGTCCAGATTTAGTTTCACTTTGTAGCCCTCACCCAGCTGAAGATATTGATTCAAGATTTCCACAGCCTCTTTGGCTGATGAAGTAAATGGCTGGCTATCATCTACATATTGGCAACCCTCAACTCCAAATTCCTGAATGTAGAAGAATACCATTGTGTATGGTCTCAAAAGCTGCAGATAGGTATAGTAGACTCAAAAGAGACAGGGCATAACCACTATCCATTTCAGGGCACTAGTCATCCACTAGAGAGGCTAAGGGCACAATCCTATCCAGCTTTCCAGCACTGATGCAGCCGCTACGCAGTCTCAAAGTAAGGGGACAAATATTCCCTTACCTTGAGGAGGCCCCCATGATTGCCTTCTCTGCAGGACGCAGCCCATACCCCATTCACATGGCTGTATCAGTGATGGAAAATTGGAAAGGACTCCCCCTAAGCCTGCAATCTTATACACACTTATACACACTTTGCTGGGAATAAGCCTTACTGAATTCAGTGGGACTTACTTCTGAGTAGATATGCAGAGTATTGCGGTGTAAGACATTTTCAGACCCAAAACCAGAGTAGAAGCCAGACTGAAAAAGAGGTCCAGATAATTGATCTCAAGTACCTTGGCCAAAAATGGAGACTAGCCCATAAATTCTCTATTATGGTAGACTCCAGGGACAATTTTTTTTCAACAGTGTTTGAACAACTACCAATTTTAGGCACGCTGGTACCATACCTTCCTTAAATTATTCTTTTCAGTCTGGCTTCCAGCCTAGTTTAGGGACTGAAACAGTCTTGAACACTTGAGTGGATAAGCTACACCAGGAGCCGCCCAAGGGGGAGTACATGGTTATTGGTTCTGCTGAGCTACTCAAAAAGTTTTGATATTGACCATGGTAGCCTTCTGGATCTCTTGTCTGGATTGGGATCATAGAGTTGGAAGGGACCTACAAGGTCGTCTAGTCCAACCCCTGCCTGTAGCAGATCCTCCTAGATCTCTAGCAGGTGCCTGTCAAGCCTCTGCTTGAAGGTCTCTAGTGAGGGAGAATCCACCACCCTCCTTGGCAGACTATTCCACTGTCTGCCAACTACCTGGGAACGCCCTTATCGTCAACTACCTTGACGCCCTTATCATCAAGAAATTCTTCCTGATGTCCAGTCGGAATCTCCTCTCTTGTAGTTTGTACCCATTGGACCTAGTTCTACTGTCAAGGGCAGATGAGAACAGATTTGTCCCTTCTTCCTTATGACAGCCCTTCAGATATTTGAAGTGTGCTATTATATCCCCTCAGTCTTCTCTTCTCCAAGCTAAACATACCCAGTTCTCTCAACCTCTCCTCATAGCACTTGCTTTCCAGCCCTCTGATCATCTTCGTTGCTCTTCTCTGAACCTGCTCCAATTTGACTGCATCTTTCTTGAACTGAGGTGCCCAGAATTGTCCAGGTGAGGTCGCACCGATGTGGAGTATAGCGGAACCACAACTTCTTGTGGTTTGGACGCTATGGTTCTATTAATGCAGGCTAAAATTGCATTAGCCATCTTTGCAGCTGTATCACACTGCTGACTCATGTTCATCTTGTGATCCACCGAAACGTCAAGATCCCACTCACGTGTTATGAGGGATGTTCTTTTCCCTCTCTCTAAACACCAGAACCAGGGGGCATCCACTAAAGCTGAGGGTTGGGAGAGTTAAAACAGATAAAAGGAAGTATTTTTTTACCCACCGGGTAGTTAATCTGTGGAACTCCTTGCCACAGGAGGTGGTGATGGCATCTGGTCTTGATGCCTTTAAGAGGGGATTGGACAGATTTCTGGAGGAAAGGTCCATCGTGGGCTATAGGCAATGAGGCAACCTCCTTACAAAGGTGGTGGGCTACTGGTACCGGGTGCAAGGGAGTGGCAACAGGATGCAAGCATCTTGTTGTTTCATGCCTCCCTGGGGCACCTGGTGGGCCGCTGTGAGATACAGGAAGCTGGACTAGATGGGCCTTTGGCCTGATCCAGCAGGGCTCTTCTTATGTTCTTATGCTGCCAAGCCAGGTTTCCCCCATTCTATACCTGTGTCTTCGGTTATTTTTGCCCAAGTGTAGAACCTTGCATTTTTCTCTGTTGAACTTCATATTATTCTTTTCAGCCCAGTATTCCATCTTGTCAAGGTCTTCCTGAAGGCTTTTACTGTCTTCTATAGTGTTTGCTACTCCTCCCAGTTTTGTGTCATCTGCAAATTTGAAGAGGTCCCCTTGTATCCCTTCATCCAAGTCATTGATGAAGGTGTTAAAGAGAACCGGGCCCAAGACAGAGCCCTGGGGCATTCCACTTGAAACTGTCTTCCAGGTTGAAGCAAAGCCATTTACAATCACTCTTTGTGTAAGGTTATTATTACCCCAGCCAGGACCAGGAGGGCTGTAACCGAGGGGGGTTTACCTGGGGTAACCCTGGGGGATGCTTTCCCCCTGGGCGGGGGCAAGGCACCAGGACACCGCCCGGGTCAGAGGGCCAAAGACTCGAGGGAAAAGATGGGCCTATATGGGCCTCTGGCAGAGGGAGCAGATGCAGGAGACAGCCCCTGGCCTTACTCTAGTGCAAGGGGAAACCTCAGAGGGAGACCGGGGAGGCCTCTAGAAGGAAGAGGCAGGACCAGGGAGAGGAGGCTGGGCTTTAAAAGGAAGCCCAGCTCAGCTCAGGAGGACAATCTCTGGCTGGCCGGTGAGGAAGCAGGACGTCCAGGGAGGCTTGCAACCTCCTTACCTGGATGGGCTTTTCAGCCCATACTGGACTGGGACACAAGGGATCCCCGGGGGGCTCTCCAGGGCAGCAAGCCTAAGGCAAGAGCAGGGAAGCCAGGATCCTGCCAGGCCTTGTTTCGGGGGGGGCACCAGGAGAGGCCCCCCGCTGTCCAATCCAGGACCAGGGGCAGTCTGAGCCATCCCTACTGGACCACCCGATGCAGGAGCAGCAAGCAGAGTGAACCCTGGAGGGAAGGCAGGAGCAGTTCTATGTAAGCTTCTTCGGCCCTGTGAAGTTAACAGGGCCTCATGAATGCTAAGAACTTGATGCGATTAAACCGCCCCTGTAAACAAAGAGCTTGTGTCGAGAGGTTCCTTTTGCGTCGAGGGGACTTACTCCAGACCCACGCCATGTCACCACCCCCTACCTTTCAGGGGGACATTGCCCCGCCCCTGGGGTTGACGGAGATGACAGTTATCCAACCAGTTGTGGATCCACCTGTCGCCCCCGATCGGCCCCATTGCCCCCCCCCCACCGCGGCCGCTTACCTTGGGGCTTCCGAAGCCCCGGGCGCACGGCGGAGGCAGGCCTGGGCCGCGGCGACGCCGGAGGACCCCCGCCCGGGGAGGGGCGCCGCGGCCTTGCTCCAGCCTTCCTGGGAGGGCGGCGAGCCGGCCAGCGGCTGCCCCGCGGTCCCCGGAGCTGCGGCCTCTCCCGCTGGCCTGATAGGCCAGCCGACAACTCTCAGAGCGCGCAGGCGCTCCCCGCGGCCTGCACGCTCCAAAATCTCGCGAGAGCTCCCAGGCGAGATCTCGCGAGATTTCACCAACGAGATCTCGCCCGGGGAGGAGGAGCCCCGCCTCCCCCGACCAGGCCTCATAAGGAGCCTGGCCGGGGGAGCGAGCGGTCGCTCCTTGCAGCCAGGCGAAGGTCTGGCCGACGAGGAGGCCGTGGGGACTGGCCATCCTCCTCCCCCTACCAGCTCCTTAGGGGTTGCCCCTGTGCACCGGGGGCTGGGGCAGCAGCCCTCCCCCGGCGGGGACCTCTTCCTGACCGCAGTGAGGTCCGGGCAGGCGGGGTTGTC
>JAJKFI010000034.1:517906-528963 GCA_029204185.1 Lerista edwardsae
TCCAGCGCAGCGTGAAAACAGAACGCCAGCGTCTACACGCCTCGCATCGCCCCCTATGCCTCGCCCACCCCGCGCCGCCGCCATGGACGTCACACCACCTAACAATGATTTCATTTAGCCCATATTTTTCCACCTTGCGGATTAAAATGCCACGTGGAACCTTGTCGAAGGCTTTACTGAAGTCAAGATAAATCAAATCCACAGCATTCCCACCATCCAGTAAGCTAATCACCTGATCATAAAAGGAGATGAGATTTGTCTGGAAAGATTTGTTTTTGACAAATCCATGTTGAGTTCTGTTAAAGTTGAAGTTGTTTTCTAGGTGTGTGCAGATTGTATGTTCTATCATTTGTTCCAATATCTTCCCTGGTATTGAAGTTAGACTGATAGGCCTGTAATTTCCCGGGTCTTCCTTGTTCCCCTTTTTGAAGATTGGGACCACATTAGCCCGCTTCCAGTCTAGAGGCACCTCCCCTGTTCAAAGATGATGGACTGAGGCTTTGCAAGTACATCTGCAAGTTCCTTTAGGACTCTAGGATGCAACTCATCTGGTCCAAATGACTTGAATTCATTCAGTCCAGTTAGGTGGTTTCTGACAAGTTCCCTGTCAATCTTAATCTGCATATCTGTTCTGCCCAGGTGTTAATTACCTCTGTGGGAGTGTACACATCCCCCCAGTTGGTGTTCCTCTTATATTTAGCAGGGGGAGAGTAATTGTCCCTCTTCACCCCTGCACAGTCTTTCTAGTAGCTGTTGCTGGTGGTCTGCTTTTTTTAAGATTGTGAGCCCTTTGGGACAGGGAGCCATTTAACTTTATTATTATTACTATTTGCCTGTAAACCGCTTTGTGAACTTTGTGTTGCACCCCTTGTGCAATTATGTTAATCTCTCAATCGATGGGGATAACCCATCGGGGAGTTGGGAGTCTTGCATGTCTGTATTTACTAAGAATATGTTGTTTTATAAAATGCCTATAAAGGTTTCTGAATATAAGTATCCTCAGACAGTGTTTGCCTTTTATATGCTTCAGGATCCAGTTCTGCAGCAGATGGAAGATTACCAGTACTTCACTACAATGACCATGTTTTCCTCACATAATCTTCACAATAACCTGGTGAGTTAGGTTAGACTGAAAGTTAATGATTTGCCCAAGATGCACTGTTGAAATTCATGGTGTGTCTAGCAGAGCTGTAACTAGGGTGGAGCCTGAGGGGCACCCCCCAGGTGCTGCATTAAAAGGGGGCACAGGATTGGCTCCAGACTCTGTCCTAATTAAAAAGGTAATTACAAGCAGTGCAAAGTCAGTCTCCTCTGGGTTGTCCCTGAAGGAGGAGGTGCTGGCCACTTTGTGTGCCCACCTCTCCTCTGGAGAGAATCTTTGAAGTCACTGCCCCGGAGGTGCAAATGGGCAGAGATGTGGCATCACTGCCCCAGGACCCTGGGGTAGGATGTCATGGTTTTGGTGACTGGGATGTGAGTCCAGGGATTGGTATCCCTGCTTCATCTAATGCTTTATCTTCATCTTCATTTTATCAGGCTAGTCCTGGCTCTTATCCTCTTGAGTAAAATATTTTTATCTCTGGGAGTTGGGGACATTGATATGTTAGGGCTGTTATTCAATTATTCATAAAAAAACTTGAAATTGTGCTACAATACACAGTCCTATGGTGTTTTCCAAAATTAGTGTATGCTATTCCTGTGCCCCATCTAGCTGAACTCTTTTTTTAATGAGCTCTAGGGATTGGTTACTCCACTCTGTGATTTCATTCACATGTAATTAGGTATCTTTTCATTTTGGATAACATTATTCTATGAGAAAGGCAGGATTGAAAAGGAATTTTGTCTTCTGTCCCTTTTGGGAATGAGAATGGCAATGAGAATTGCAGAATGAGAATGGCAATGAGGAGTGAGATGTAGGTGAGAATGCTTGGGTCTTAGTGGCGGGAAAAGCGAAGACTGAAACACCATACTTAGACTGGCTTGAGCAGAATGCTGCTTATCCCAAAAGTGCTTAGCAGGGGGGCAAATGTTCCTGCTGAAAACTCAGTCTCAAAGTGCTTTTTTTTTTTAGTGCTTGATGGGAGCACTTAAAAAACCTGTTTTGGCAACCTTCCTTTGCAATGGTGGAGGAGGCACTCAGTCAGTCAGTCAAAACCTTTAATGGCATCTCAAAAGTTAAAACATACAGCAATGTTATGGTCAGAACTTAAAAATATAATTAAAACAATGTAAAACACTTGCTGTCTCTAGACCAGATAGATTCACTCTGGCAATGGCAGTTCAGTGGGCTTTCGTCTATTGTTAAATTCAACTATGCTATGCAGAAAGGAAGCAAACAGTCTGAGGTGGTATGGATCCGATAGTGAGAAAAGAATGTTTAGTTTGTCATTGTCTGGAAGAAACATCTTCTTGGACAAAATAGGGCCTAGTAAACTGGATCTCTTAGTCTCATGATAAGGGCAATGTAGGATCATGTGCGGCAAGGATTCAACTGTGCTCAAAGAACAAGAGCATGTTCTATCTTCTTGGGGGATGCCTCTATACCTTCCCCATAGAACTGCAGAGGGCATGGCATCCAGACGGGCCAACGTAAGGGCCCTTCTTTCATTAGGGTTGGTTAAGGACTGGAGGTAGTTCAAAGTTTTACCTTTTTCAAAAGGGATTTTCCATGCCAGAGAGTGACCAGATCTATTGGTTGTGCTTAAGAGAGTCTGAGTCTGAATGTCCAACAACCTTTGTTTGATCTGTCGGAAGGCTTCTGCTTGCGTTACCGCCCCTAGTTGGTCCACATCAATGCCTAGTTGCTTGATTTTAGACTCCCAGGAGCCAGCTGACGAGAGAGAGTCTTTCTTGAAGTGAAACAATAAACTGCTGGTTATGTTATTAAAGTAGAGTTTCAGCCAGAACTTTGAAGTGCGTAGCCAAGCTAGTGTTTCAATCATAGACTGGCCCGTCTCCAGGCACAGGGCTGAATATGGCACGCAGTTTGGAACAGCTAGAATTTTACGCAGGAACACTGCTTGGATTTGTTCGAGCTGGTGGTTAGATGATTTTATCCACAACGGTACTCCAAATAGAATTTGGGGAAGAACCTTAGCATTGAACACCTTGAGGGCAGCCGGGACATACGAGCCGAGGAGGCACTCCTATTAGAACATGATGAGTCTTTTCCCACTAGCAACCTAGGATCCTCAGTGGGAAAAGTTGCTCCATGCATCTATGATGGTAGTTTGCTGTGGGTGTTCTTTCTCCTTCCCTCTTTTCCTTTCTCAAAGCAAGTAATGTTTTGCCTTGGAGACTAGAGGAAAAGAACAAAAGTGGTGGAAGTGGAGTAGTGGCCCCAGAGCTTTTTCCTGCTGGCATTGGTACTTGACTACTATGAGTCCCAAGATCCCCAAACAAAAACCAGAAAAAATGCTCTGTGCATCTATAGGAATATGGGCATGCACACCATTTAGTCTTATACTCATCTTTCTTCCCTTTGATAAGATTTTTTTTGCCTTAGAAAAGGGGAATGGCAACTGCAAATAGAGGTGCAAATAGAATAAAGGGGGAACTGATCAGTCATTTCAGCAAGAGTGCTCATGTATTCTTGCATCCCTTCTTTGAATGATCACCCCACCCATTTTGATAATGGGATAAATGACTTGCAATGCCCCATTCATTTGTATTGTACTTTCTGTGTACATGGTGTAGACCATAGAATAATATAAGCAAAAGCAGAGAAGGAGCAACATGATTGGTAGGGACAACAGCGGATCAGATCAGCATGAGTTAATGCACTCACCTGTATTACTTGATCTTCTTTTTTCACTTGTGGATGAGTTCCAAGCAGTAGCATTGTGGGTTTACAGTTGGGGAGTTGAAGAAAGAGAGAAGCAGCACTATGTTGATGGTCTGGGGGGAGGGATTTCCAGGCACAGGAGGCATGCAAGGGAAATAATTACAGCAATGAAGCAAAAGAATCTTGCACACCAGAAAGTGCCACAGCCAGAGGTGTCAAGGCACAGGCAGGGAAATGCCTAGACCAGGTTAATGGATCCAAGGGCCCAATTCTTATTGCCCATCCTAGCAATCTCAGTTTGGAGCAGTGTTGTCATCTGGTAATGAAGAACGGGAACTCTGGGCGGGACTTACGCGTGATTGGCAGCCTGTCCGTTCCGTTCCGCGGCTGCCCTGGCCTCGGGGGGGGATGCCCCCGGTTGGCGTGCCCCACCGCTGCTCGCCCAGGCACCGGGTGCGCCCCCACCCGCCCCCCGGCGAGCAGGCACCCCGCCAAGGCCAGGGCAGCCGCAGAACGGACGGGCAGCCAATCACGCGTAAGTCCCGCACAGTGTTCCTGTTCTTCATTACCAGATGACATCACTGGTTTGGAGGTAAACAAGTCTGTGAAAAGCAATTAATAACCTTTTAATATTATTTGCGGTACTGTACACAGATGAGCAATCAGCCTTAAAATGTAGGCCAAATTATAGCTATATTTTAAGGGAGCTATATTTGTGGCCCTTTGATATAAATTTCCAAGGCAGCCTTAGAATATGTTTTTTACAGTTTATGTGGTTGGAGTACATCTCTGGTTTTTACGACCACTTACTGTGTTACTTCATATTCCAAAAGCACAGAAGAGTAGATACTCACTAGGGACCAGAAGAGTTTACATGCTTGGCAGCTATAGCTGGTAAATGCTCAAACACTACAATTTTACCCTTCTGTTGGTTGGCACACTGCCCCTGTTGGCAAGGAGAGGCGAACCTGTCCACAAAACAGTGCTTGTCTCTGAAATCTTTCTAATAAACTTGAAACTGGGTTGTAATTTTGTGATGATGGAGATCTGGGGGATTTTAGGGTAAACCAGTCATTCCCAAATTCTGTGTGCCAATAGAGGTACACTAGCGAACTGTGAGAGAACTCCTAGGGTACTCGATCACCAAGTAGGCTGTCTGCTGCTACATCTCTGCATGAAATATTGCTCTGGGCTGGCCTCCTAATCAAGATGTGTGACCTGATCAGAGATAAACAGGGGATGAGCTCAACTGAGATCAAACAATATTTTTATTTTGGAAATGTATATCATATCTTATCAACATATGTCTCAAAGTGACTAGCAGCATGTCACAAAATCAGATCACTAAAAGCAAGAAAACAATAAGCAATGGACACAAGCAATGGACACAATAAAACCCTAAAACTGCAGCTGATTTATGATTGGGCTCCTTCAGAAATGGTTTTCAGTGGAATTTTCACTATGGCCCATTATATGGTGGCAGCTCTTGAAAGTTTATACCAGCGGTTCTCAAAGTCCTATTCGGACATTGGGACTGCTGTAAGTAGCTGTAGGGGCTGGTGCTGGTGCTGGGGGGTTCCTGATGGCACAGAAGAGATTGTGGTGCTGCGGGTATCCAATGACATTGCAACATATCTCAGGCGTCTTTGACAGGGTTGGGGAGGCATGCAGCCCCCTCTGCAAGGACATAGTGGAACTGGAAAAGGTCCAGAAGAGAGCGACAAAAATGATTACGGGGCTAGGGCACCTCCCTTATGAAGAAAGACTGCAGCGTTTGGGGCTCTTCAGTCTAGAAAAAAGGCGCCTGAGGGGGGACATGATTGAGACATACAAAATTATGCATGGAAGGGATAGTCGATAAAGGGATGTTCTTTTCCCTCTCTCAAAACACCAGAACCAGGGGGCATCCGCCAAAACAGAGGGTTGGGAGAGTTAAAACAGATAAAAGGAAGTACTTTTTTACCCAACGGGTAGTTAATCTGTGGAACTCTTTGCCACAGGAGGTGGTGATGGCATCTGGTCTTGATGCCTTTAAGAGGGGATTGGACAGATTTCTGGAAGAAAAGTCCATCGTGGGCTATAGGCAATGATGGGTTGTAACCTCCTTACATTAGTAGTAGGCTACTTCAGAGTAATGGGTGCAAGCATCTTGTTGTCTCATGCCTCCCTGGGGCACCTGGTGGGCTGCTGTAATTACAGTTGTGCATGCATTCTCTTGAAATGCATGCATCCAAGCCCCGCCCCTCACTTCCTGATTAGTTTTTTTTAACTGTGGGGTGGGGTGCAGTTCAGTTTACTGCAATGCTAAGTAGCTGCAATGCTACTTTCTAAGTAGGTTTAATACCATATGGGATGGTGGTGGTTTGGATGAACATCCCCTCCCCATGCAATTTGGGAAATTTTACTAAGAGGTGGCTAGGACAGGCATGCATCAGGAGTGTGCATGGATGTAATTGCAGGGGTTTGGTTTGGGTTAAAAGATATTGTCTGAACCAGGCCACTTACAGACTTAACTCATGGCAGTTCTGGTCAGATGAGATCTGAAGTAATTGGCTGCAGGAAAACTGTCCTTCTGCCTTATTAGTGCCCCTCTGAGAACAAGAAAGATCATTCCTGGGTACTTTCCTGGGTACTTAAGAGATCATGCTTTCCTGGGTACACACTGACTTGAATAAGCAGTTTCCAAATGTAGATTTAGATAAGCCTCTGGTGTTGAGTTTGTTCTTGGTTAATTGAACATTTTAACTAATTTCCATCACAATGACATGAGCAAAATAATATTATTTGTCAAATGGTGCCCTTTCCCTAGTAATTATCCCCAACAGTGGCATACAGGGTGTTCTGCAAATTCCATTTTTTCTTTGATTGCATTTATCTTCTGCAACTGATGCATGTGCACCATGGAATGCTTAAATTTCAGTGCAGGGTGAGGTCTGTGGTCCTTGGAAAGATTGCAAGTGGCTGCAGAAAAGGCCCAAGACACTTTAGAGCCTTAGGCAGAGAAAACAATGGTGCTTACCAGTGAAGGTAAAAATAAATGACCTGCTGCCTTTTAATATCAAACCGGCTGGCTGAGATAAGTGTCCCTTGCCTTGCATAATAGTAGGGGCTAGTCCTGCCTGACTGACAAATATCTAGCCGGGAAAAATAGAATAAAATTATCACAAGAACAAAAAGAGAGTTTAGATCAAAAGATAATGATGTAAGAATTAAATGAAGCTATTTCAAAACAAAAAAATCAAAAAGCTCCAGGACCTGATGGGATAATAACAGAATATTATAAAACATTTGAAGAAATATTACAAATACCTTTAAAGAATCTGATAGCTGAGGTTTGGCAGACTGGTCAAACACCGGAATCATGGAAGGAAGCAACTATAATCTATATATATATAAAGAAGTGTGTGTGTGTGTGTGTGTTTGTGTGTTTCGCATAGGCCCCTCAACGCCTGGAGCGATCGGCACGAAACTTGGCACGCATACACCTTGCGGCCTGGTGACAAACACTGCGGGGGTCGGGCCCCCCTAGCACCCCTGGGGGTGGGGGTAAAATTGATAAAATTAGAGACGTATTATTTACAAGTGGGGTGGCATGCTTTTCTTATATATGATAAAGCGAAATATTTTGGACATTTTAAGCAACATATAATAAGAGCTTTGCTACAAGTTTGGGAACAAATCAGAAACAAGATTTATACGAAGATTCCATGCTGGGTGAAACCACTCGAAATTATGTCTAAAACAGATTTGGTCGCAGAGAATCAAAATAGAATGTATGAAGAACTTTTAAATGAGAGAATGGAAATATGTACGGAAAAGGAATTATTAGAAAAAGAAATTAAACTAGATTGGTATTCTGAAACACAGATAAGATCCAGATGGACTGAAGATAAGAAAATAGGATTCTATACGCAAAATAAAGAATTTGATGAAATATTTTTAGTGGATATTAAGAAAATGTATAGATTTTTATTAGATATGGCAATGCAAGATGAAATAGTGAAAGATACGATGGTTAAATGGGCAAGGAATGTAGGACATGATCAGTGATGTCATGTAGGGGGAACGCGGGGGAACTCAGTTCCACTTGTTAAAATTAGGGCTGACTCCGCCCACTTCACTCTGTGGCGCTTCCCCCCTCCCCCCCTCCTGATTCCTCTGCAAACAGCTTTTCTTCTTGGTTGGCCGGCACTCAGAGGGTTAAAGGGAGCGACTCCGGATTCCTAGAGGGGCAAAGGGGGAAGGGCTGCAGTGGGGAAGTCCCATCGTGCACAGCCCCCTTCCTCGCTCCCTCCAGCCACACACGTGGAGTCAGCCGCCACTCTGGTGAGTCTGCAGCCCACTGGGGAGAAGGGACGTCCTGGGGGTGCGGTGGCGAATCAAGGGGGGCCCTGGAGGGGACGGAGGGGAGCCGGGACTTTTTGAAGCTGCCCTCCTGACCTGCCTGGCATAAGCAGGCTTTAGTGTGGGGAAGCGCCCAAGGGTGCCGTCCGGAGTGGTGCCGCCCCTCAGCCCCTTCCACAGGTTTGTGCCTCATTCTGCTCAGCCAGCCTCGGCTTCAAGGCTGCTGCCCCCGTGCCAATTTTCAACTTTGAAAATTTTCAACCTGGCAGTTTTGAATAACTCCACCTTGCCTAGCCACGAAGACCAAGGAAAGGCTTTCGCCGCTGTCTCTCCAGTCCAGAGTGTTTCACTGGCGCTCTGGGTGTGAGCTTTCTTTGGGAGACTGTCCCCATCGCTATTGGAGCTGCAATTGGGGAGGGGGGAATTCTTCACTTTCTGTTCTGTAGGCACCAGGCGCTGTACAGAACTGGCTGGCTCCGCCCACTCGTCGCTGACGTCGTCGCTGGCTAGGAACCAGCCGCGGGTAGACCTGGGCTCCACTAGCCTCCAGCTTATGACGTCACTTCCAGTGGGTGGGGCCTGACACGTGCCAATCAAAAGTGAGTTCCTGTTCTTAAATCATTTAGATGACACCACTGGACATGATATTTCACTAGATAGTTGGGAATAGATTTGGAAAATAAATATTAAACTGACCAAAGCAGTATCTTTTAAAGAAAATATATATAAGATGTTTTACAGATGGCATATGTCCCCAGATAAATTAGCCAAGATGTATCCTGGAACAAATAACAGGTGTTGGAAGTGTCAAGAATCAATAGGGACTTTTTACCACATGTGGTGGACTTGTGGTAAAGCAAAAAGATATTGGGAAAAAGTATGTATATTATTACAAGAGATATTGAGATGTCATATATCATTGCAACCAGAACTGTTTCTTTTAAATATTATACCAAATAATTAAAGCAAAGAACAAAAGCATATTATTATACATGTGAATACTGCAGCAAGGCTTATATATGCACAGATGTGGAAAAATGTAGAGATACCGTTAGTAGAAATGTTAATACAAAAAATTTATGAAGTTGTTGAGATGGATATATTAACGGAAAGAGTTAGAAATGGTGAAGTGAATAAAATTAAAAATACATGGAAAATATTTTATGATTGGCTAGATAAGCAGGTAGTAACAATATAAAGTTACTGATTAGTTTAAACCTTAGCATTTTAAATGATTATGAGTGATTACTACAAGGAAGTTTTTATGAATATACTGAAGAAGATACTCAGTTGTGTAAATTATGAAATTAATTGGCTGTTAACCAACAGTTTCCTAATGTATTAATCTTTGTATCCCTTACCTATGTAACTTTCTTACCTTATCCTCAACTGTAGATGTAGATATCAATCTATATATATAAAAATGGACGTGGGTATGTGGGTATGTATGTATGCGGGTGTGTATGTATGTATGTTATGCATAGGCTCGGGAACGCCTGGACCGATCCGCACGAAACTTGGCAGGAATACACCTTGCAGCCTGGAAGGAATCACTGCGGGGGTCAGACCCCCCTACAGCCCCCGGGGGGGGGGAGGGACAGCGAGGGGATTGTATTGGAGTGAAAGTGTGCTGCCACCACAGGGTCACAAAGGATTCTGCAGGTCATGAGCTGGGATTGCACTCACTGAGCTGATACACAGGAAGAGACCTCAGAAACAAAAGTGAAACTGCTTTGCACTGCCTGAGTGGCCCAGGCTGGAAAGAGCATGATCCAGAGAGTTCCAACACCCAGTCGGATCTGAGAGGGACCTATTTCCAGAGGGCTAACTGCCCTACCACAGGACCTGCAGACATGGTTCAGTGAGTGTGACAATTTCATTACGCTCCTTTGCTTGATTCTGTCCCTGTATTCATTCCTTCTCCTAATAGAAGCTGGGGATACTTTGTCCCCCGGGCAACGCCGGGTAACAAAAGGCTAGTTTAATATATATACCAATAACCAACCACTACCAGAAGCTTTATTTATGTTGACGACTGGCAATTGCCAAACAGAATACAACCTTTGAGGCTGTCAAGTAAAGACTGACTGAGGCTTTGACTCTCCTGAATATACATTATAGGGATAATCAGTTAAAACCAAATTGTTTGAAGATACAAATCTGTGCTTTCCTTTGAAAAACGGGAGGCATCAAGAACATTGCAGGTTTGGTGGAATGGCACCAGCTTAGAACATTGTGCTACCCCAAATACTTGGGAATAACTCTGGATCTTACACTTTTAAGTATCACTGTTTTAACACCAAACTGATGGTTTTCACCAGAAATAATATTCTGAGGAAAATAACAGACACAATACAAGATGGGGTGCCCAACTGCATGTATTAAGGACTTCTGCTTTAGCATTATGCCACTTGACTGGAGAATATGCCAGTTCTGTCTGGTATAGATTGAAAAATGCAAAACAGGTGGATGTGGCATTAAAATGATTGTCAAGATTGGTCACGGGATGCCTAAAACCGACCCCAAGAGGTGTATTACCTAAAATTCATTGGGAAAGGACAGTGCATAAAGAATGTGTTAAAGTTATGTCCCTAGAAACACACCGACTATATGGTGATCAGCTTCCACAGCAGAGATTGAGATCGAGGAATGGCTTCCTTAGGACTGCACCCCCCTCCCTCCAATAACCAGTTGCCACAGACTGCTATGGAATTATGGAAAGCGAGCATGTTGCTGCTGAGTGAATGGGCACAAACATATGTATGCCTGGCACCAGGCCAAGAACAGCTGTGGCCTGTATAGAAATTGTTAAATTGACTGCGTGCTTGGGTAGGAAGATCTAAGAATAATCAGAGGAAATGAGGATTCCCCATAAAAGACATGTTGTGAATGTGGAGAACAAACCATATTCGGCTGGTTATAATAATAA